>JAMKQA010019097.1:0-10839 GCA_024699735.1 Posidonia australis
CGGCTGTTTCGCGGACCGGGCCGGCCCGGTTTCCATGTCTAGTCATAGATGTGTACATGTAGACCCCCTCCCACGGACTCATCATTGACAAGAAACTGGATGCTTAAGTGATTGCAAGCCTCATTTTCAATAGGAAAAAGGGACTAACGATTTTTTGCAGTGGCGGCAAACATTTAATCGTAAATTTGGAAAAGTCGACGTCAAAAGACCTTCAGCAGAGGTGACCCAACGACCACAAGCACTAGACTGTTATCAGAAGTCAACCTCGATTCCTACTACGAGGAGAGAAACATCTCTAACCAAAATCAAGAGTCAACAGTGAAATGGCAAGAGCCTTTACAAGGATTTGTGAAAATAAATTCAGATGAGAGTTTCACACCAGGGGCAAAGCTGCTATCACTGTTGTTGCTTGTGATTACTCCATCACCCATCTTCACTCCTACTCATCCCCAATTTCAACTACATCGATTGAAGAAACGGAAGCTCGAACCGTCCTTCCCGCTATTGAATTAGCAAACCAGAACGATTAGAGAAAGGTGGTAATCGAGTTAGTCACAAGTAACCTAAATGAAGAGAAGCACCATGGAAATGCAAAACTTGGTTGGAAGATTGCATAATAAAGTCTAGGTTACCAAGTGTTTTTAGTTTCCGGCCTACAGTCTGTAACTGGGTTGCTCACAATCTAGCCTATGAAGATCTCAACTGTTGGGTCCATTGGGCCACTTTGTATTCACTCCTCCCATTTTGTGAGTGATCTAGGTTACCAAGTGTTTTTAATTTCCAGCCTACAGTTTGTAACTGGGTTGCTCACAATCTAGCCTATGAAGATCTCAACTGTCGGGTCCATTGGGCCACTTTGTATTCACTCCTCCCATTAAGTGAGTGATTTAAGTTAATTTAATAGAAGATTTAACGTTTTAAAAAAAAATGGCATTCTTTTCTCTATTTCATTGAATGTGTTTAGGTGTCCAATTTAAGTTAGGAATGCAATTTTCATGGAAAAGGTCTCCAAGTATGTGAAATTTTTTATGTCATTTTATCCCTTTAAAACATTATTCCTTTCTGAAATTAAATAAGTTAAAACCAATGTTTCCTTCTTTACCCCCTTATTATTTATTAAGTTTGCTACTCAAAGGTAATATTGAAAGTAATAATTTAATAATTCTATTCTGATTTAGAATTAAGAAAGTATGAAACAAAAGAATGGGATGGAATTGCATTCCTGTGGTGTCGTAACTAAACAAAGAAAAATAAAGTAGTTACAATTCCGTTCTTATTATAATCCAATTCCTATGAGAATTTCATTTCAAAGTTGATCCAATCTACATATCAAACACGGGCAAGGCTGAAAAGATACATTTTCATCATTGTTGAGAATGATGTTGCTAATGTGTACTGGCCTTTCATACAGACAATGACAAAAGGTAGTTAATCTCACTAGTCTGAGTTTGCTAATAGGCATCTGTAGTTGTCTTCGACCAAATCATGTAATCGGATTTACTATGAAGACATCAATTCGAAGGCAACGGACTTAACTTGCCAAACTGAATAACTTTGGAAGAGTTTGACAAATTGGGCTAGAGAGCGTGGGCATTTGTTTGCCATTCTAGAACAGTGAAAAACATGATGCTTCCAGATTCTCTGGCCATGTCTAATTTCACTGATGATGTCAGAGTTCTTCCACCGATCCTCTGTCAGTTTCTCGATCTGCATGATCACAATAAGTGCAGCTGATTCAACGAGTGTATTCATTGTGAAATAGTAGAAGTTTCAAACTTAGTGAGCTATAAGGAGGCAGAACTTGTCCAGAAGAGAATAAATGTTCTCCCCAATAATGTCTTGCAGAAACTTATTTTCATGTTGCTACATCATCATGGATTTTGGCTAGAGTGGCAAACGAAGGGGACCACTTAATTGCAGGTGGGGGGGATGATCTGCTGGAAAGAGTAGTTTGCTGCTGTAAATTGGCAGATAACTTGCATAGCAATTCTCTTCGGAATAGGAGCGATTTGAATGTGCAGCCCAAAAATTCCATGATGATGTAGCAACATGAAAATTTCTGAAGGGACAGACCATCCTTGGGAGAGTATTCCATTTAATTCAAATTTTGGGACTTCTGCTCTTGGGATTTATGGAGTCAAGTCTTGAAATCATTGAATGTAATCTTAAAAATTAGATTATTAAAAAAAACACGCATTAAAGCAGCAAAGATTGAAAATGCATAAAAGCTGGCTGTGTAAGTATAAAGGTGTTTTAATTTTATTTAAAATGTGTTGTAAAAAGATACGTATTAAATCAACACCTATTGGCAATTTCGCATATACCTCCACCAGATCTACGGTAGCAAATATAAAAAAAATTGTGGCCTTTTTTTCACCTGCGCCTGGAAGAAGGCCTCAGAAGCTGAAATCAATCCAAGAGTCTTATTTGCATATTAACGACCACCTTGAGTAAACAAGCTGAAATAAACAAATCCAGAACCCCCCTCGAATCCTTTACACGGCAGGGATACTTGAAGTTCTTACCAACACCAACTGGACCGCCATTTTCTAGAAAATCAGAAAAATAGAACACACGGTAAAAATATTTACGCATCGATGTCGACATGTTCCAAACCCATGTCTGCACAAAAGTATGCGATTGGACGTGATCTACGGAAGATGCTCATTAATCAATTCAACGCAAAATTCTAGTAGTGTATCTATCATATTAATAAATGCATGAAATTGAAGAAACATGCGTTTTTCTTACCCTCGAGTCCGTTTCAGTTAGACAATTAGGACGATATTGTAGCAGTATCTTTTCATGCAGCATGGTAGATCGTCAGCGGACCATAGAGATTTGCGGCCCATTACAGCCGACAAGTAGAAGCCCACGGGCCTGCACCATCAGTCACTTTCTATAATGACTCCAAACGAATTATCAATAGCATCATCCAGAAACTAGCTCTTCGATCGATTAAAAAAAACAAAGAGACAAGACAACAGAGACCACTTCTACAACTCCAGATTTTCAATAATACATGTTACAGAACGAACAGATCACGAAAATCAGTAACTAAGACAATGGCACAGCCAATAACGACAACATTCACCTCATCATTGGAATTCTCCTGATAGCAAACAACAGCATTCCTCACCCCAAAATTCCTAAACAGACACCAATTCAACATCTAAAACCCTAACCCTCATTCCACCCAGATCTACCTGTACAGACCAGCAGAAGAACCACCACCACTAGCACCAGCAGGATTCTACCCTCCGAAGCCGTAGAGAGTCCTGCCCTGGCGCTTGAGGGCATAGACGACGTCCATGGCCGTCACGGTCTTCCTCCTGGCGTGCTCCGTGTAGGTGACGGCATCCCTGATGACGTTCTCCAGGAAGATCTTGAGGACCCCACGGGTCTCCTCGTAGATGAGCCCGCTGATGCGCTTAACCCCGCCACGGCGGGCAAGACGACGGATTGCGGGCTTGGTGATACCCTGGATGTTGTCGCGGAGGACCTTCCGATGCCTTTTGGCTCCTCCCTTGCCCAACCCCTTCCCTCCTTTGCCTCTCCCAGACATCTTCTGCGCTTTCTCCCTTTCTTCTTCTGCGAGAAATGGATAATCGATGACGATGGTGAGGTGTGGGTGGTTTATATAGGGAGGGGATGGTGGAGACGTCGTTGGATGGGCTGGCGATCCGAGGGACGGTGGGGTTATGGCCGTTGGATGGTGGGATCTCGAATGTGATTGGTTGGAGGTGGACTTTGCGGATTGAATGAGAGGGGCTGTTACTTGTACTTGATCCGCGGGGAAGGGGGAGGCGGTATTTCGGCCGTTGGATGATGGGATCATGAATTTTGATTGAATGTGGTGCCGTCATGAAACTTATGGTTAAGAAGCACAGGTGCGATATCTTTTCTTTTCTTTCTTCCAAAAAAAAAAAAAAAGGACAAATCGGAGGAACACATGGACATGGCAGGAGTATAAGTGCGTCACATTTATGACGAAAATTATTGATTGCTTCACTATAGTCATTGCCACCAATAAGTCATTGCACTATGGTCGTTGAGAGAAAAGCACACGAGACTTGTCATGTAATGTACTTCATTCTTGAAGCTTCTTAGACATTACAGCTTTTGGCATATTTTCCTCCAATTTTTCTTTAAGAAGGTAGTGCATTTCATGGAGCAGAATCCTGTGAAATAGGAGGGTAGAAATATTTTTTTACGTGATTCTTTTGTATAACATAAGCATATGCTACGTTATACTTGGTGATCTTATAATAATAAGCTCATCTCTTATAATTCCTCTATTCTAATTTCTTGGCATATTTTCTGTTCCTCGACTCCTACTTTTTCTAAGTAAAAAGAGCAACGTCCGTCTGAACATTTTAATAGAACTCTATTCAAGAATTGTGGATTTACTGTCGCTATGCCAACGCATGCTTTAACGATAGTGGATGTGGCATCCTTCGAATTACATGGATGATGATATATCATCTCTTTCTGAAATCTAAAGATTACAGGGTTTACATTTCGAAATGTATGACCAAAGTACGGGCTTGGACATATAAGCCTTGCAGAATGGGCTTGGGACTGTAAGCCCAACCCTCAATTGAATAGACTGGTTTTTTTTTTTTTGTAAAAGTGCTTGTTGGGCCATTTTAGTTATCTTACTCATTATTATTACTACTTACTGTAAAAATAGAGGAGGATTCCTCTTGCTTCTTTTATATCACACATTGTGCATGGTAATAAGAAAATTGACATCCATTTGTAATAATTATGTATCTATCTATATTGTTTTCAATTGAATCCTTTTCCCGTTTTACTAAGACCTACATCACTACATGTGTGTATTTGTATTAGCATTGAAGAAATAATGTAGTATTTGTAATAAAATAGTATCCTTTATGTACATCATAATGTGTAATTCGATAGGTTGATTTAGTGCAATTTACTACAATGTCGTGTGAAAGAAATTTTCTATGTATCTGCGTGTATTAGCATTAAACTATATCAAGACACTGATCACACAAATCCAGGATTTATTTTAATTGTAGTTAAATTTTATACTTTAAAATGAAACTTGAATTAACTAAAAAAACACCCATCAAGAAAACAAGCACAAACTACACAAGAAAAACACAAGATTTATATGATTTGGACCTTAGCAGGAGATCCACTATCATAAGAGTCAAGAAATATATATTCACCTCCTCCTCCTCCTCCTCCTCCATTCCACTACCTCTCACCTTAGTTACCTTGGTAGAAGGATGATAATAATAGGAATGGTTTTAGGATTTAAAAGGCGCTCGAGATTACTTATATATACTCCTTCAAAAGTAGTCCTAAATCCTAAAGCAAAATTAGATTAGTGTCCTTTATGCAACAAAAGTCCTTTGTGACAATAGATTATCAAACATGATCGAGCTACCATAGCCTTCGAGCCCAAGGAAGTTCATACGCTCGTTATGCAGTCAAACATTCTGTCTAGCTTCCCAACGACAAGCATTTGTTGACTAATCTAATTAAGACCCTATCGCAGGTAGGTTTTGTAACAATCGATTGATAATGTACCGATCAACAAGTCTGAGATCCCTGCCTCAACTTCACATGCTACATCAACCAACCAGTCTGGGTACTCCCTCTTGATTTGAATTTTGGGTACCACTGATGTAGAGCCTTCTCTTGGCGTTCAAACGAACACCACTAGGTGCCCCACCTCGAGGACGTCGTATCTGATAGATAGTTTTTTTTGAAATCAGTAGATTTTTTTTTCTCCCTGTGGTCCGTAAGATTCGAACCTGGAAGAGAAGTGTGAATTTCACTTTTCTTAACCAACTGCACCATAGCAGTTGAGGGCACAGATGGTGCCCAAGCAACGCTCGAAAGCCGCTCTCATCGACGGATCCGTCAGATTCTCCCTTTTGTCAATATGTATTGAAGAAAACCATCAACTTGGCGTCAATCATATCATTTTGAATCTTGTGGGGACATGCATCACATCAATGTGTTTTATTTTTAAATGGAATGTTTGTGATGAGTAGCGCTTTGAGCCTTCGACCACCGCAACGAAGAGCTGTTGATTCACATTGTCTCGTACCAAGCTGACTCCACCGAGCCTTCGAGCCACATTGCCACTTTGACCGTCTCAACCATATAGTTACGTACATGCTTCCGCTGTCGAAAGAGCGACATTGTTTCGACAGAGGAGAATTTTCAACTAAACAGGTTCCTTGCAAATGTAAAAAAATACCCAATTACGTACATACGGTCCTTTGCTTATCTGAATATTTAACCTAATTAATTAGCATCGACTAAACTTTTGATATAGAAGTTGTGAACTCTGATTTGTTGTGCCTTTTGGATACTGTATCATCCATTCCGGTGGCTTTGGTTGCAGCCTTACCCAATACATTGTGTTAGGGGTGTACATGGATCAAGTTTGGTTAAACTAGGGGTGAACCCACAATCCAATCCAAATTATTTGGGTTAGATAATTTTGAACCCATACCCAATCCATAGTCAATCTAAATCCAACTCAACCCTACCCACAAATTTCAGGTTAGGTCAGGTTGGTTCTCGGGTTTTATAGCACTTAAATTTTATACAAAAAAAAAGAAGACTCATCCATTATTAATTACAAAAAAACTGATAATAAACTCATCTATTATTAAAAGTCAGAAAAATTGACATCATTAGTGTTGCTTAGCCATCTAATAATAATTTTCTCCAAGAGTATAAGAGAATGATGCTTACCTAACCAAAGGACCAGAAGACTATAAAAATTGAAGAATAATTCATGATTTATTGATCCAAAAATAGCTAATAAAAATATAATTGTTTAATAAACAGAAATAGCTCTACTAGTATTACATGTGAAATATATACAAGTGTCAAGCATGAGAAATGAAAAAGAAGTTATGATTATTGTTTTATACTTTTATAAATTAAAAATTATATATATAGTATGTAGTTATAAATATAAATAATTACTATTATATATATATATATATATATATATACCTTCAAGTTTGGATCGGGTTGGGTAATCCATGCCTGGAACTCATACCCAATCCATAAAGTTCGGGTTTGAGATTTTCTAACCCATACCTAATTCATGATAAAAAAATTTGATCCAACCCAACACTCATAGTTCGGATTGGTTTGATTTTCCGATCAACTCAGATCCATGTACACCCCTATGTTGTATAATAGCTTACCAAGCTAACAGTATATGGGATGTCTGATGTCCATCTTTACGCTAACTCTAACGTACATGAGTGAACCCACACCCTAACATGTCACGATTAGAAGTGCATGCAGAAGCAAAAAGTTGTGTTATAAAATAATCAATTTAGGTCTTGATATGCTTAGTCTATCTTATAAAATAATTAATAATGTTCATATAATTTATATTTATTTGATACATAATGATTTCTAAAAATTTATTGTCTAATAATTATGTATAATAATATTTATTTTATATTAATAATTATATGATAGCATTTTATTAATTTGTTTAATAATATATAATGATTACAAGAAACTTTATTATCAAACATTAAAGTTTAATTATATTTTATTTTTTAAGATATATAAATTTTTTAATGAACTTTCTTATCAAATAATGGTGTATTGTTTTATTATTTAATAATATTTAATTATTTCAGCAATATTTAAAATAAAATAATCATATATTATAGCATTTTTATTATTTCTATAGTAATTATAATATTTTCAATAAATTTTGTTATCAAACAATGTTTATGATAATACTTTAGTTTATTTATTGTTAATCAAATAATGACGCATTAAAAATTTTATGTTATTTATTTAATAATTATAATATTTTTAATTAACATTAGTGTCAAATAATAATACATGAAAAAATTTATTTACAAATATGTACGGATCTCCTAATTTCACATACATGAATAACAAGATATAAGTCAAAAGAAAATTAAATTCCTTTTCTTTATAAAGAAACTTAATTAATCTTGATTCCCTTTAACTTATTGTTTTACGCAAGAATTCGTACAAGAACTTGTGGACACGAGCCAAACTCCCATGTCGAATGCCTAACGTGTATGAATTCACCATATTTTAACTACTCCGGTAGCTTTTGGACGTATTACTCTGAAGACAATGATTATATTACGTCAAATTGGTAGGATACATCTCGTTGAAATTCTTTTATACACATGAGCTATAACAGAATGGTAAAATTGACGTCAAGTAAATCCAATCAAGTAAGAATCTAGCAAATCTGTTTACAAAGTTACTCCATATCACAATGTAACACTCTACATTTTCCACAATAATTTAAAACAAATTAAATTATGAAAGAATTAAAGTCAAATAGAAAATACATAATTACTAGGAACTTGTGTGTACAGTTAAGAGACTCTAAACTATATGTATTACGCTAAACCTCTGCATGTCTGCAACTACAAATCAAAAACACGAGGAAAACACATGAGTGGTAAAAGTGACTCAGTACGCACTCCGAAGGAAAACGACGGAAAACAAAACATTAATTGATTTTCTTTTAAATTTATTTCGCAAACCATCTCTCAAAACCTCACAAACTAGGTCCACACTGGCCAAAACTACAATTGAGGCTCTACTAGTCCTAAATCACAAGCAAATACCATTAATGGCCAAAACCACACACAGTGAGTCGGGAAGTTCGACGTCAGGCAATCAAACTCTGGCCACACGCAGTCCGCTGAAGAGTGACCACGGCGTTCTGCACTGCCACGGTGACGACTATCCTGTGCAGCAGCGTTCACCGTTTCACGATTCTCCCTCTCTAAAGAACCCTCAAAAAGCCAACCCCTCCCTGGGAAGGTTGTCTTGTCTCTCAGGACGTCACCAACTACAGGACACATGTCTCACCTGCATTGGCCACCACAGGGTACGCTTCCTCACAGCGTCCTCCACACAAGGTACTCAGGAGGGAGTGTCATACCTCCACACCCTACAACACCCGAGCCTCAATGCTCACAGCGACAGTAGGAATATCTATAGACACCCCGGTTATGCAGTTACTTGACAGCAGGCTCCTCTAGATGATGCTCCGGTTGCGGCCATCAAAACCATAGCCCAATTAAGCCTACACAAGTCCATTCAAGCCCACACTAGTCCACTCTGACCTAATTAAAATTAAAACCAAACAAAACACATTTAAAACATTTGAAACCCAAAATTAATCAAGTAAAAGCCCTAATTCAAGACAAAATTAGATAAAATCCACTTAAAATCCAATTAATCAAACAAAAACCTTAATTCAAGTCAAAATTAAGTAAAATCCACTTAAAATCCAATTAATACAAAAAAACCCTAATTTAAGTCAAAATTAAGTAAAATCCACTTAAACCCATTTAAAACTCAATTAATTAAGTGAAAACCCAAAGTAAAGTCAAAATCCATTTACATCATTTAAAACCCTAATTAATTAAACTAAAAATCCTAATTAAAATCCAAAAATCCTAATTAAAATTGGAAACCCTAATTAAACTAAAAACCCTAATTAAAATCACAAAAAACTTAAATTAAAATTCAAAACCCTAATTAAACCATAAACCCTAATTAAAACACAAAAAACCTAATTAAACTCAAGATCCTAATCCAAAATCCTAACTAAGATCCAAAAAACCTAAATAAACCAAAAACCCTAATTAAAACACAAAAACCCTAATTAAACTCAAAATCCTAATTAAAACCCAAAATCCTAAAGTTAAAATAATTAAAACCATAAAAACGCTAAAATAGCTAAAACCTTAATTCAAAAGTAAAATCAAAAATCAAATTTAAATAACAAAGCCCAAATTAAAAACTTAAAAGCAAAACCTTAAAATCTGTAAAAATCCCAAAACAAAAACCTAAAATAATTAAAATCTTAATTTAAAACCAATTAATTAAACCTTAATCATAAATTTAATTAAAGTCATAAAACACAATTAAAAACCTAAAAGCAAAACCTTAAGCCCAATTTGAAGCCCAATACGCCATTTAAACTCTCAATCAAAAACCTTATAAAACATCCAAAAATAATTCCGATGAGTCCTTGATCTTCGACGAGATTTCCGACAACCAATCCCGATAATTCCAACAGTCAATCCCAGAATCTCCAGTGCGCATCCTCCTCCTGCGCGATCTCCGGGCTTTCCTCCTCCGTCATGCTCCCAATCCAACGGTAGTCAGGCCTTGCAAGGGAGATCGACGGTGTGGGAGAGCCCCGTCGGAGTTTAAAAACTCCGACCGCCGATAGACCAGCCATCGGACCATCGAGCCTCTCCCCAGCGATCAAAAAACCTCTCCTCCCTACACCATAGCTTCCAGAGCATCCAGCTTGCATCCAGAGCCACCAGCTTCTCCCTTTTGCAATCTAGAGCCGTCGTCGGAGAAACCAAAGCCTCGCCGAGAGACAAAGCCCTCAGTCAGGCACCCCATTCTCCCTCTAGTCTCAATTCAAGGCATGCCCTTTAGGTTTAGAAAGCCCCTCCTATCCTCTGAATTGAGGTTCATCGGGCATACGAGCCCTGTCCGCCACCTGCCCCTCCTTCGGTGGTGGATTCACCACCATCGTGTTGAAAAAATTTATAAGTATATTTTGATGATAACAAATGACATGTGATTAATTATAAGTAATCACTTAAGAAAATATGAAACACTCAAGTATTAAATATGTAAATCATTTACAAAGGTGTTATATTCATTTATTTATAATCTTGATGTAAATGGACTGATATGAAAAGAAAGAAGGTGTTTGTAGCTTATATGAAAATCGGCATACCGAATATTTTCGGTATACCGAATCAGGGAATATCGGAACATCAATCGGAG
>JAMKQA010019098.1:0-19293 GCA_024699735.1 Posidonia australis
GATCTGGAAGGGCCGAGCCCCTCCAAGGAGTTTCCCTCGCTTGGGCAACCCGGATCCGAGGTAACAGATCTAAGATCTGAGACCGGTGAACAGTTAAGGGGCTTCCTCCTACGACTTCCCCTAGACGGGGCCGTCAGGGCTGAAGCAAGAGAAGGGGTTACTAGCCTCCGTCGGGAAGTAGTCTCAGTGGGAGAGACCTTTCTGGATCGTAGGAAGTAAGGAGACGGAGACACCAAGGTGGATCTGGTAGAAGCGGAGGACCTCGGGGCAACGCGTCGACTCTTGAGGGGAGCCATCGCAGATTTGGGCGTCGGGGAGCACAATGGTCGGAGAGCTAGGTTTTCGCGAGAGCACTTGGATTTCAGTATACTTTATCATTCAATTCAATACTGGTACCATTAAGGATGCACACGATTCAGTCAAAATTGGTTAATCGAATAAAATCGAATCATTTTTTATAATTCAATTTGATTTAGATTTGTTTAATGGTTTAATTTTGTTCTCAAATTTTGAAACCACGAACTTCAAAGAATGTTATTATGTTTTATACAGTATGCAATTTCAGAGGTTATCTGTGGAATTATGTTTCCAAGACTTTTTTATTTGTCAATTTTAGCATTCATAAGCTTGTATGTGTATGTTATATGTTATTTTTTTATGTAGTTTTATAATCTCAACTTTTTTGAAAATATGTCAAGTTAATTTTAATGATGTATCTTAGAAAATCTCAAATTCAATGTGTAACATGTTCACTAAAATAACACCTTTAACAAGGTGTTGAACAAAATTAAGGCGATGAACATAGTCAAGAGTTCATGTGTGCAAGACAAAAGGTCAAAAGTACTATACCAGAGTTTAGTTAAGAGTAAATTACTTGATGATATAATTAATTTTTAATTTATCATCTTGAAATTCAATACTGGTACTATTAAGGATGCACACACTACTAGAAAAACAGGAAATCGCGAGGACAGATGTCAATCGTTCACAGAGATATCAAGTCTACAAACGTATTATTAGATGAGAATTACGTACCAAAATTATCAGGCTTTGGAATCTCAATATTGGCTCCTACCAATGATCAAGCGAATATATCAGAAGCAGTCGCAGGAACTTTTGGATATGTGGACCCAAAATACGCTAGAACTGGTCGACTAAGTACAAAAAGTGACATTTATAACTTTGGAGCTGTTCTAGCGGAACTAGTAACAGGGAAAGGGCCATCTACACGGTACACAAGCGGTGATGGATTGGAAACATCTGTTGTAGATATTTTACAACACGCAATGGTAGAGGATTGTTTGTTCGACATTATAGATCCTCGAATCAGAATCGAGGGAAAAGAAGATCAGATCCAAAAAGTTGTCAACATTAGTCTCAAATGCTTGCGATCAAAGGGTGAAGAAAGACCTACAATGAGAGAAGTAGCAATCGAGTTGGGAAGATTGAGAAGAAGCTAAAGATGTATCGATAAGAGAATGTTATTATATTTTATACAGTACGCAATTTCATAGGTTATCTGTGGAATTATATTTCCAAGACTTTTTTATTTGTCAATTTTAGCATTCATAAGCTTGTATGTGTATGTTATATGTTTTTTTTTTTATGTAGTTTTATAATCTCAACTTTTTTGAAAATAGGTCAAGTTAATTTTCACTAAAATAACACCTTCAACAAGTTGTTGTACGAAATTAAGGCTTTGAACATAGTCAAGAGTTCATGTGTGCAAGACAAAAGGTCAAAAGTACTGTACCAGAGTTTAGTTAAGAGTAAATTACTTAATGATATAATCGATTTTTAATTTATCATCTTGAAATTCAATAATGGTACTATTAAGGATGCACACGATTCAATCAAAATTGGTTAATCAAATAAAATCGAATCATTTTTTATGATTCGATTCAATTTAGATCTGTTTATTAATTTGATTTGGTTCTCAAATTTTGAAATCACTTTTAGTAATTTGGTTCTTAGTTTTAGGTACGGTTAACCAAATCAAACCGAGAATCGGTCCATATGTTAATATATATAATACATACATATAATATCTGAATGTCAACCTTTGGATTAAATGACTTTACATCTCTACCTTTTATTTTATTCTAAATTATATAAATAGAAACTCCAAAACCCTAAGCTCCTAATCCCAAACACACTATAGAATTTCATTTGAGTTATTTCATAAATATCTAACTTTATAGACTTTTATGCTTTATTTATCAACTTAATATATAAATAAACTCTATTAAGTTAGAAAATAGATTGTATTTAATTTTAACAAATTGTATTTTAAAACATGAAGTAGATAAAATAGTACAATTTGATCCTTTATTTTTTCGATCAATTTGATCCTTTTATTTTTTTTGATCAAATAAAAAAAATAGTTTTGATCAAATAAAAAATAGTGTGTTGAAGAAATCACAATTTTTCCCTTAATATTTATCTATTTTATTTTACCAATCAATGCTCAAACATTTCCAATCCAAGATGTTTAGATTTTTATTGACATTTTGACAATGGTAAATTTTGAACAATTTCAACATGAAAAACTAACTTTTATATAGTTTAATCAAGAATGGTAAATTTGACCGTACCACTTTATAACATGTGTTGGTTTGATAAACAATAGTATAATTGAGATTCAAGCTTCACTACTTATAAAGAAATTACTAAAACTAATAACATAAGAATTAGTACATTTAACTTGTAGCTTAAACTTCAAGATAAATGCAATTACCATGTAACTTGGACATTAAACATATTTAAAGCTAATCATATGTTGTAATCAAGATAGAAATTTCTTGATTCTAGTATTTGATAATATATGAATACTACATGACATTACATAATATCAAAAAATTATATTATTAAATCATATTTTTATAAATATTTAAATTAAAATAGAGAATCGAACCAATCAATTCTTACACAGTTGGATTCTAATATAACCAGAATCTGTAAATACGACATGATTTTAGTATTTAAGTTATAAATACTTGCTATCATTATCAGACCGAATGGTGTGCACCTAAATACTAACACAAGTTACCAAAAATTATTGGACCAAAATACCCTTGCTCATCAACCCGAAGAACTCCTCCATCCTCTCCGACAGACTATCATCGTCAAGACCTTGATCAGGTACCCAAAGTCCTAGCTCATGAAGTTGCTGCAGATCAGCCCCAATGCATCAGGAGCTCCGTGAATCGAGCTGAATCGATACCCATCACCTGGATCCTGTTGAAGTTTTTTGATCTTTTTCGTGTAGGCACTGCTATAAGCTTACACAGTAAGTTTTGATTGCTTGTACTGTTGCAGATGTTGCTAGACAATTAATGCTTGAGGTTGCAGGGAGAAGAAAGGCGTAGTGGCAGCGCAACATGAAAGTTTGAGAACTAGTGAAATAAAGTCAAAACGAACCTACCATTATCACCAATCTAATACATCTACATTGCTCTTTGCTATCAGTAGCAATTGTAGATGGTGGATTCGATGGCTGTCTCATTTGGACAACCAAACTGGGATATGATGTTTCATCCGCAATGATAAAATAGATAGAAAGTCTCCTTTAAACAAGAAAACAAAAGAAAAATATTGCATTTGCTTATGTATCTGTGAATAGTTATGGATAATTGCAATTAATATGAATAACATGTCATGTGTTCTTAGCATTTGACTAACGATCGAACTGGTTAATTCAAACAACTTGCCAATCAAAGTTTGTGCAACATACGGGGTTCAGGCAAAGCCTTAAAGGTAACGCACAGCATGAGGTTTTCCCAGGAATATGACAAACTTAGTTCAGCACAACTAAGACATCAAACAACTCCAATCTCACATAGAATTGATTCCTCAATCTCAAAATTGAGAAGTGGTTTTGATTCTTCTAGTGTTCTCATGGGAGTCCTAACTTTCTTGTTCTTGCTGGATAAACTCTTACTACAGTTGGTCTTCTCAGTGAAGGGTTCCCTCAGAGTTTCATTTTGCTTTTCTTCACAAGTGTAACTCAAATTTTCTTTCTCATAATCCTGAACTGAACTTTCCTCTCTGTGACTAGTTTGATGAGATTCGACGCTACTTAAAATTGTTAAAGTTGATGGCTTCGTACTGCCGAACCCCTCGATCCCTCGAGTGAGCCTCCGACATCGCTCACGCTCTTGTTTAAGGAACTGGTCCTGCTCAAGCAACTTCAGAACTCTCTCTGACTTCTTCCTTACAGCCAATCCCCAGTTAAACCTGCCATCAATTCCATAATCACAGATTATATGTGTCTCTAATTCACTGACCAATGGCATTAAAAAAAAAAAAAACCACTGAATAGTTTGATGGTTTGTCATCATTTGATCACTCACCCACTCTCATCAATGTAACGAAATGCTCCGGCATCCCGAATCACACCGCTATCGATCTCAAACTCCTCGGCAACGCTCACCGGCCCGTGGGTTAATAAGTATTCCAGCAGAACCAGAGCTTTGTAGGACTCTTTCCATCTCTTCCCATCAAAACTTGAAAACCTGAGAAAGGAACAAAAACTATGATTATCTGAACCATTTTGGATTTGGATGAAAGCTGAAACATAAAGAGTGGTGGTGGAACTTTTGACGTGCACCTCTTGTGAAGAACATCCACAATCCTCCAGTAATCACCAATCTCGAAGGCTGCTCTTGATATGATCCTCATGGTTCTTGTGTCAGGACCAGACCCAGATGGGCTTTTGGTGATTGCTTCCTCCGTCAACCTGGAAAAGCAGATGGAGAACTGCATCAAAACTAAAGAACACCAAATCAGGTGTGTTGTATTGATATCAAGACCAAGAACACTCACAGCTCTGTAGGAGTGACGTCTGTGAGGGCCAAACGGGCAGTCCGGACCTTGCTCTGCAGGAAAGAGATAGCTTTTTTCTTGAGGCCATGGAAGAAAGGGGAATCACTGCTCATGAAGATTGATGGGTTTGGTGGGAAGGGGAGGAAGGAGGAGGAGCAGGATTTCCAACGGTTATATTTGTATGTTTTCTAAGTTATTGTGACCGTTGGGTTCAGTCAATAGATTACTCTTTTGTTTTGGATAACGAGAATAATTTATTCACTTAGTCAAGAATTTCATGGATCTTGTTCCCCAGGCGTCAGACTCATTAGGACTCCTGTGAATTTCATGGATCTTTTTCCTTGAATTGGTGATACGAAATGATGACGTTGGGGTCGAATCCTGGTAGAAGCTATGGAACCGCTGTGTTTGGTCCAATCTTTGTTGCTAATAGATTGGTTATTAGGAGATGATAAGTAACTAACTAGACTTTTAAGTCAAGAAAAGTTAACTAGAAGTAAAATGCTATGTGTGTGTCGTAAAAAAATTAGCACCAAGGGTGCAAGTTGGGTTAGGTTACCTTGTATCTCATTCGGCCCATGGGCCGCTCTACTGGGGCTAACTCTTTTCGGCTCATGCTCAACAACATGGTTGAGGTATGTCGTGTCCGTATTCTCCACAAATGGCATCATGGAAAATGTGATGGATTCCTTACCAAGAGGGACAAAATCATGTGCTGAGGTGCATGTGTATTTGATTGTGATTATCAACTTGCTTCTTGAAGGATTACATTTCCTCCATAGACATCCTCATGCAGTCATGCTCTGCAGAGAACAATAATGGTTCAGTGAGCAATCGAGCTTGGGGATCCATCAATGGTGGAAAGCAACACGTGATCTGCTCAGAACAAAATCATTCAGAGAAACAGCAACATCTTCCTTTATTCTTTTGGGATTTCCGCAGACAAGATGCTTAGCCTTGGAACAATACCAGGCTGGATAATTCTACCCACCAACAACCATTCCCACCTTAATAGCTTCACCTGTTATTCGTTGAAAACAAATTATATGGGATTATTCTTCTTTTCCTGACATCTGTAGTCATAAGACATATTTGAGGATCCTAATTTTGGTGTTCTATGTTTCTATAATCGTATCATATAAAAGTAAATTTAACATAGTATATAAAAGTAAATTTATTAAACACTCCCCCCCACCCCCACAAAAAAAAATTGTAGACATTAAAAAGTATATATATTATGTAAACTTATTACAGAAAGGCACTAATATCATGGGTTGGATATCTCACCACTCAGCAGTATTGTTCTTAAGCTCAGAACCCGGTCTCCGTCACCAGAGAGCTTCTCTCTCCCATCTTCCCGTTTTATTCTCTCTATTTATCTCTCATCTCTCTCTCTCTCTCTCTTTCTCTAGAAGACTACTGGGTTCATGTGATAACATCAACACACATTAATTGTCATTATCATTCTTCATTATCGTCATCATTCCATGTGCTGTTACATCTGTTCCATTTCCTGAGTTTTACTGCATCCACTACTTTCTGTTTTAGTCTCATCCTCGTTCTCTCCATGAGCACGGTGCAACAAACAGAAGTGTCGAATTCCCAGGTGATCCCTGCACCTGACAGGCAATTAGGACAAGCCCAATTGGAGATCAATGGTCAAGAGGAGGAAGAGGTGGCAAGCCATGAAGAGGAAGAGAAAAAACTGAAACAGGAGGAAGATGATCATGATGATGATGGTTGTCACACACCAACATCTCCAAGGCATAGAATCCCTCCGGCCCTCGTATGTCCACCAGCACCAAGAAAGCCAATGGTTTTGCCAAGGAAGAGGACGGCTGTGGGCCGACAAGTACACTGTGTCATCCGTCGGATCGAGCCACCGGAGGTCCTTCACGCCAATGGCGACACTCACGGGAGAAAGAAGGCCAGAGGAGGAAGAGAATACAGAGAGGACTGACGTGTGCAGACTTGCAGTGCATCAGTATGGAGGACAGAAGAGGAGCTGATTTTTATACTTATTGTTAGTGTCCTCTTGTTATTTGATTCTCAGAAGGAGAAATAAGGTCGATGGTTCTTCATTGTTGTATAATCTTGGTATTCGGTTTTTCATGTGGTATTGGATTTGTAACAGAAAAGAGAGAACAAGCATTACAGATGAAGTACCAAACATGAGAATGGTGATTCCTGTCCTCGGCTTTGGCATGTTCAGTCTTTTTTTGTCATGCAGATGGTAAGCTGTTCAGATGACACGTTGTTCTCTTTCTTTCCTTTTTTTTCCCTGTTAATGCTTCTTTTGATCTTGAATATCAATGTGGAATTTGGAAAATAATCAGATAGATATCAGGCTTTGCAGAATCATTCATCAGGCATGATTTTGGTGTGAGCATAGAGTAAATGCTCACAGTCCATAAAGCATAAGAGATTTATTTATAGGAAGATCAAAGAACAGGAGGCATCCAGAACTTCTCATCTGGAGACCATTCGCAAACATGGCAACGCTTGTAATTACTTAGTAGCTGTATTGTAACCAAACTTTCTTCCAATTCTACCACATGCATGAGAACTCATTAAGAAACACAGCCAAAGATCTGAAGGAGATTGAGTGTATTGGGGCAATAAATGCTCAAAGATATAAGGACAAGCTAAAAAGGGGAAAAAGGGAAACCACACGACAACGCAAGCATTGGTGTCACGACAATCTTAATGCAAAAGGTTCAATACATAATTGCGTATGTATGGCACGACCATCATGAAACACAGAACAGCAATCTTTCGCAAATTGAAATGGAGCACATCTTAAGAAAATTGATCAACTTGTAGATGACTTCTAACCAACATAAGAAGTTTGTTTTCCCGTTTCTACCAATTTCATGGGATCACATTACAGAATTTTTGAGAAAGCAAATATAGCAAAGAGATTGAATTTGCATTAAGAATTAGTTCAGCCTTATTAACGGCATGCGTACATGCATCTGGGAAATGAGTAACAGCCGAAATAACAAGTTCTTCTGACACAATCTAAATTGCTTACAGAAAGATAGGAAATGACCTACGCAACTGAAACCAACTCACACACCATACTCATGAGTCTTCTACTGATACTACAGGTGATGGGCAATTTTTTGCTGCTGCAAATGTTAAGATCTGAAACATATTCTGATTCTGCAGGCAGTGAAATTGAATTGCTCATATGAAAGGTGGAACAATCACCCATCGCCGTGGATACTTGGGCCTCCCTTCTTTCCCATCAAACAACTGCAGAAAGACAGAATCGATGGAAAAATCAATTTTATTATTCATATGGGTGTGGTTCTGCCTATAAGCTAGAGACCCATCAAGAGACTCCAAAAATAATATCTACAGCATCTTGAGAAAATGTGCCAGATATATAAAGCCAGTTAGTGTTAGCACATATAATACTATCTAACAAATATAATTACCTTTTTCAAGCGGCGGTGCTTTGCAAGTGCCCAGTTGGTCATAATAGAAGTTGCCACAACAAGAAACACACATCCAGCTACTGTCTGGGTAGCAATATTAAAACCAAGCCACTGATAGATCTCTGTTGTGTAGTTTGCACAGGTTACAATATTAAACAAGAAACCGCGTGGAATTTGATACCCTCCATTACCATCAGGGCTTCTGAGGTTTCTCAAAATGAGATGACAATAGAAGTTTGAAACCTGACAGATCACCCCAAAGGCAAAGCCAATCTTCCATTGAAGTTCACCCACAGGTGTGAATAATGGGTGATTAACATAATAAGCTATGTATGCACCAAAGGTCCAGTAGTAGGCACAGTTTCTGAAGACGTTCGACAAAGGAGAGGTTGCGTGACTGAAGCGGTGTACAAAGAATGTCTCCATAATGCGCTTGAAATAATGGAAGCACCAGTAGTACATGGCATAAGTCTGAACTGGGTGAATGACACGATCACCTTCATAACCAAAATACTTGTAAACGGGTAAGTAGTAAAACAGGGGATAAATGATCAAGGGCCCCAAGTACTCCCAGAAGAAAAGGGTGTTGTAGTACACCTGCACACCCAAGTCCTTAAACACAACTGTCAAACTGTTCGCATTTTCATTGCAGTAATCACGAATGCTCTTTTTTGGACTCAGGACAGTGGGTTTTCCCTGGGTTCCAGGCTGCACGGGAAGGGTAAGTCGTTGCCTAGAAGGATAGAACTTCTTAGCTGGCAAGGTAAACAAATGAGGAGAGCATTAGTAGCTAAAACTAAATCTAATTGCAATTATAACCATGTCAGAAATTGATGAATGGATATGTAGTTATGTACAGCCTTACTGCTACCAAGCAAACTGGAAAACATCATTTTTTAGATAAATTGAGTTAGAAGCAAAAAATCCAAGGATCACAATTTGCTTGGATAAATTTCAGCTCTGGGTATAACAATCCATCAAATTGGTCTGCAACTAATATAGAAGTGGAATTATGCGTACTTGGACAGAGAAAACTTGTTTTTCATTGATAGAATGCAACTTAATGATTCTATGACTTGTATGCATGATCCTTTGTTTGGTAGGATTGCAGCGATGACTGTAAGATGGAAAAGAATTTATAGTGTGATATGGGAAGATGTGTTTTGCTTTAGAGATGGCAAAAGAAAAACTGCAGAAAACAAGTTTTACTTCACAAAGGAATAGGAAAAGATTTGGTTTGCTGAGAAACAGCTAAACTTTTAGCTTCATTTTGAAACTGTTCGTACATATATATCTGTTACTAGAAAGGCCCAAAATTCCTTGATTATCTATGAAGGACTTGTGTGGATAGAAGCATAGAGCACAAAGAAGTTTAATAGAAAGTAAGAAATAAGAGCATAATGATGTCTAAACCTACTGACAACAGAACTAGTTTCAGAAGAGTAGAGTGAGAACGAGAAAAGAAAAAGGTTCATCAAATTTAAGGATCAACTTGATATCCCATCATCTCAATACAAGAAATATCTATAGATCTGTAACTTCGTTTGTATATGTAGAAGAGGACAAACCAAGGAAGTTTAACTAACAACAAATGGAACCATATTCTAGCATACGAGCCAATATACATGAAAACTACTGAGACAATATATCTAGCTCAAGGACTAATCAAAAAAAAATATATGAAAGAAAACTAACTGTTTAATAATAAAAATTAGGACAAGTGAAAATATTGGAGAGCTTTAGTAGAAGTAAACACTAGTTGACATGGAAGGAAATAGTGATATCAAGAGATTACCAATAGCATGATACACTTGGGGATTAACATAAAGTCTAGACAAAAGAACTCCATTCTTAAGCTTAAAGACGCATCTTATATTCTTGATACTAGTCAGACAAGACCAACAAACACCACTTATAATCCGATAATATCATTCTCTTGATGGATGCCAACTGTATAGATAATTCTAAAGAGTGAAGGTCAAGGCTTTGACTCTACTTCCATATATACTTCTCTACGCGCCCAAGTATTGAGTAGATCAACTGTATGGGTTTTTTAAAAATTCCGTACACACTATTGCTAGAACATTATTAACCAAATGAAATATAGTATGCTCTTCCATTGACGAATTTTACCCAAACCATCCAATTTTTACGACACTAGCTCAAATAACCAGGGAGGTAATATAAATCCAATGGCTGAGGAAATTTTCATGGAAAAGGTTACACAACTACAGTCTACAAAACACAAAAACACAGGACTTCTAAAGGTAATAACAACAGCGAAACAGCAAAAGGCGAGAGCTTTAATCACAGGATCAAATCTACGACTTACTCCGGGCAAAAATCGCGTCCTGCAGATCGCTCACCAGTGCCTACACCAACATGCAGAATGAGAGGAAGAAAAAAAAACAAAGTCAAAATCACTTCTTTCACACAACAAATCAAACAAAACCCAACCAAAAAAACCAGAAAACCACCAGGAAAGAGGAAGACACAAACCGAATCCTTGAGCTCAATCCCGCCCTTGATGACCTCCCGACCACTGCGGGAGACAACAGAGACCTTCATGTTGCCCTCAGGCGACAACCTACTTCCTCAAACTGGAGCAGGAGCCTAAACTTCGTCCCAAAATTGGATCTTGCCGGCTCTCTCTCCCTCTCTCCTTTCTCCTTCGAGATCGCAAATGGGTGTTGCCCCTTCTGCTGCTGCTGCTTTTAATTTAAGCCCAACAGATGAGTTGATGGTTTGTAGTTGGGGGTGGGAGAGCTAACACATATTTCCTGCCCTATGCACTTGTACCATGGGTTGTTTAGTAGTTGCCAAATTCACTTAACACCGTCACAGCCACAATATTCATAAGAAATTTTTTTACGATTTTTTTTTTTGGTAAAATGTCCTTCTAGGTTTAACATTCTTCAACCAACTACTATGGTACAGTTGGTCAGGAGAAGTGGAACTTTCACCTTCCTTCTAAGTTCGAATCTCACGGACCGAAAGAAGAAAATACCGATATCAAAAAAAAAAGATTTAACATTCTTCACAAAAAGTATGCTGTAAACAGAATCATAGATCATATATTACACGAATACATAGACATTATTCAAAGAATATATAAGCTTAACAATATTGTAAATTATAATAGTAAAATAAAGTAAAAACATGAATATTACATGGATAATACAGAGAAAAAAATAAAACCTACAACTTCTAGTTCAGCAGTCAAACACCAGTTTCTACAGATTTTTTTGTTTAATGTAGATTTTCATGTGGTAAAAGCTGAAGTTTTTACTGGAAACTATGTTCCAATGCACAATTAGGAATAACTTATGAGTTACATAAGCTGTTCTCGGAATCTCCATCTTAAAATATGATCAAAAGTAAAACCAAAAACACTATCAAATATGCATATAAAACAAAAAAAATGTTGTTTGGCATGTATACTAAAATCATGAAATAATGTAGAATGTTATTTGACACATACGTCAAACTCAAGAACAAAATTGTGAGTATGATTCAACACAACTATCGAACTCAAAGACGTCATATAAAGTGTTAATCAGTACATATATCAAATTTAAGAATAATTTTTGTAAGTAGTTGTTCGACACATATATCAAATTTAAGAATATTTTGTATAAGTAATCACAAAGTAAGAACTAACATATCTTGTATGATCAAGTGTAATGGATACATACATCAATTATTTTTTCATATTAAATGAAATAATATTTTAAATATATTTATCTATATTTATTTTATTTATTTACTATAATAAATGATGTGATTGGAATAAAGTATTTTTCCGGTTAAGAAGTTGTCAAGTGTAGGATTCACTTGATAATTCTTCGAGAGGTCGTTAAGATATATGTATGAAAAATGCATTTATGCTTGTATGGAAATCACTTGTAAATTTTTCATGGCACGAAGAGTAAATATTTGTATAAGGTTTTAAATAATTATTTACCTTTAACCTACCATGAAAATCACAAGTATACTTATGTGTTTCCGTGATACTAAAGAAATTATGACCTGCTGGTGTCTGTGAGGTGGTTGGCAGACTAAAATACATGTTGGTTGGCACAAGGCTTGAATGGAAGAACCTTTTCCAACATTTTCCCAGCCAATTGGAAGGACGAGAGAGCCATCAAGAATCATTTTTCAGTACACGTCTGTATTTTTGACAAAGTGGAGGCATTGAAATCACTGCAATAGTCTTTAATTGCATCGTTCCTCATTAAATGGGCCTCCCCCAACTCCCCCACCTACCAATGGCTAGCTGTTATCAATGGCAAGCCACATGAGACCCATACAGCAGCAGATGGATGGGGACTGGGGAGTCACTAATTATTATAGGTAGTTTATCTACAAGCTCAGATCCATTTCAAAATGCATTAACTTTATGTTTTTTTTTTTTTTAAACGACAGTTGATATATATTACACTTAAACACTTGACTATAATAAATAACCATTAAATGATGTAATATATATTTTGTGAAAGTCGAACTTTTGATTTCTCGTACAACTTACTACACCAAGTAACTGCAGATCCATGAGCTTTATGTTGACTTATTGGATTTTAATTCGCATACGTTCGATCACCAGATTAGATCCGGAGTACTCCTAATCGGATCAACCTGAACCTTTCAAACCCGAGAGAACATTCATTCATCCGTGAGATCACCAGATCCATTTCCTCGGAGAACATTCCAGAACCCCTTCCGACACTATATAAGCTCCTGGTAATCCATCGTCGCCTCCTCCTCTCGCAACCCTAGCAAAGCACGAACCCTAGTTTTGTTTTGGGTGTTTTTTTTTTTTTTCCCCTGTTCACTTTCCTCTTCCTCATTCCTTCCGTTTCTCCGCTGCTTCCGGGTTCCACATCGAGAAGGAGAGATGGCTGGAAAGGGGGAAGGGCCGGCGATCGGGATCGATCTGGGAACCACCTACTCCTGTGTGGGGGTGTGGCAGCACGACCGGGTCGAGATCATCGCCAACGACCAGGGGAACAGGACGACTCCTTCCTATGTCGCCTTCACCGACACCGAGAGGCTGATCGGAGATGCCGCCAAGAACCAGGTCGCCATGAACCCGATCAACACCGTCTTCGGTAATATCTCTCTCTCTTTCTCTGTCTCTCTCGTAGATCTGGGTTTTTTTTTTATGATAGTTGTACTAGATCTAGCGAGATAAAATATGGCTACTTGGGTTTTGGAAGCTTTGTTTCTGACGACGATGAGAAAGTGATGTTCTCCCAGCTGTGATATATATTGTGTGCTTGCTTAGCGGTCTCATAGCTTTTTGTAAGCGTAAAGCGTTGGTGTATAGAAACAGTCTCAAGTGTGCTAGCTTGTCGTCACACTGAAATATTTGCGTGGAGATAGATGGCTTGCTTGTTGGGCGTCAACTGTTCCTTGAGTATCCTATAGTCATCTGCTTTCTATTTTATGATGCTGTGTCGCCTTCTCTTGATTTAAGCAAACCACTTGGTTGTAGTGTTGCCTAGTGGGCTGGCAATTATTTAGTGAGTAGGACTCTTTTCTGGTAACCGTAGTCTCTTTGTTATTTTACAATGTGGCACTGTTTTGTTTTGATTTTTCTGCCGGTTATTTGATTGCTCTGAAGTATATCTGGGTATCTCCCTTTTCGTGTGGTACCTATTAGTTTTTTTTTTATTGTTTTACAATGTGGTGCCATTTTGTTTTTATTTGATTGCAATAAGTTGATTGTTTTGATCTCATTGATTATAGAGTGTATGTTTAGAATGATTATATATCATAACACGATGTGCAGCAATTTTACCTTATATTTTGGTGTATGCTTTATATATTAATCTGGTTTATCTTAAGTTTTTAGATTATTGATTGTGCTTTTCTTATGATATACACCAGAAGGTGCTGTTTTTGTGAATTATGTTTTGGTATGTTCATGTATTTAATGATGATCCATGCTTGTAATTTTACACTTATATATTGATTTTGTTTAAGCTAAAAGGTTCTCGCTTTACTTGCCTTTCTTTCTTTAGTTGGTCTAGGTGACCAACAGTACAATTTTCTACTTCTCATATTTTTAAATCCATTTGTTAGTTGAAATCTAATGTTTTTGAAGAAAATATTCGCAAGTATAATGTATAAACGCTCTTTTTCTTTCTTTAGTTGGTCTAAGTGATCAACAGTACAATTTTCTACTTCTCATATTTTTAAATCCATTTGTTAGTTGAAATCTAACGTTTTTGAAGAAAATATTCCCAAGTATAATGTATAAACGCTCTTTGGTTTTAGTTTCCTGCAATGTTTATGTTATTAAATGATCTCATGATTGTGAGATGCCTTAAATTTATTGTTGCATGTATTGACTTTGCCAAGTTAAAAGGGTTCTGATTTTACTTGCATTTATTTCTTTAGTTGGCCCAGATGAAAACAGTATAATTTTCTGCTTCTCATGCTTTTAGAACATATGTCTTCTATTGGGTTTGAAGAAATTTTTTGGAAGGATAGTGCTGATCCTGTTTGCTCCTAGCTTCCTGCAATGTTTTTATTCTCTTTAGTGGTTTTATGGTGTTTACATGAAGAAACATACTGATGAGTTTCTTTCTTGGTTTTTAGATGCCAAGCGTTTAATTGGTCGGAGGGTTAGTGATGCCTCTGTACAGAGTGATATCAAGCTCTGGCCGTTCAAGATCACTGCTGGTCCTGCCGATAAGCCTATGATTTCTGTCCAGTATAAGGGAGAGGAAAAGCAGTTTGCTGCTGAGGAGATCTCCTCCATGGTTCTCATCAAGATGCGTGAGATTGCTGAGGCCTATCTTGGATCCACTGTCAAGAATGCTGTCGTTACAGTGCCTGCTTACTTCAACGATTCTCAGCGACAGGCTACTAAGGATGCTGGTGTTATTGCTGGGCTCAATGTCATGCGTATCATTAATGAGCCCACTGCTGCTGCCATTGCTTACGGACTTGACAAGAAGGCATCTAGTGCTGGGGAAAAGAATGTTCTTATTTTTGACCTTGGGGGTGGTACTTTTGATGTGTCACTCCTTACAATCGAGGAGGGTATTTTTGAGGTTAAGGCAACTGCTGGAGATACCCATCTTGGTGGGGAGGACTTTGACAGCAGGTTGGTGAATCACTTTGTGCAGGAATTTAAAAGGAAGAACAAGAAGGACATCACTGGAAACGCCAGGGCTCTTAGGAGGCTGAGGACAGCTTGTGAGAGGGCGAAAAGGACTCTTTCCTCTACCGCTCAGACCACAATTGAGATTGATTCATTGTTTGAGGGTATTGACTTCTATTCCACCATCACCAGAGCTAGATTTGAAGAGCTGAACATGGATCTTTTTAGGAAGTGTATGGAGCCTGTGGAGAAGTGTTTGAGGGATGCTAAGATGGACAAGAGCAGCATCCATGATGTTGTCCTTGTTGGTGGCTCGACTAGGATTCCCAAAGTGCAGCAGCTTCTTCAAGATTTCTTCAACGGAAAGGAGCTCTGCAAGAGCATCAATCCTGATGAGGCTGTTGCCTATGGAGCTGCTGTCCAAGCTGCTATCTTGAGTGGCGAGGGCAATGAGAAGGTGCAGGACTTGCTACTGTTGGATGTTACCCCACTCTCCCTTGGTTTGGAGACTGCAGGAGGTGTGATGACTGTCCTTATCCAGAGAAATACCACCATTCCTACCAAGAAGGAGCAGGTGTTTTCCACCTACTCTGATAACCAGCCTGGTGTGTTGATCCAAGTCTATGAAGGTGAGAGGACCAGGACTAGGGACAATAATCTCTTGGGAAAATTTGAGCTGTCTGGGATTCCTCCTGCCCCAAGGGGTGTTCCCCAGATCACTGTCTGCTTTGACATTGATGCTAATGGTATCCTGAATGTCTCTGCCGAGGACAAAACCACTGGACAGAAGAACAAGATCACCATCACAAATGACAAGGGCAGGCTAAGCAAAGAAGAAATTGAGAAGATGGTTCAGGAGGCAGAGAAATACAAATCTGAAGATGAGGATCACAAGAAAAAGGTGGAAGCCAAGAATGCTTTGGAAAACTATGCCTACAACATGAGGAACACCATCAAGGATGAGAAGATAGGATCCAAGCTAGCTGCTGATGACAAAAAGAAGATTGAGGATGTGATCGACCAGGCAATCCTGTGGCTTGACAACAACCAGCTTGCAGAGACTGATGAGTTCGAGGACAAGATGAAGGAGCTGGAGAACATCTGCAATCCTATAATTGCCAAGATGTACCAGGGTGCTGGAGCTGACATGGGTGGTGGAATGGATCAGGATGTTCCCCCCTCTAGTGGAAGCGGTGCTGGACCAAAGATTGAAGAGGTCGACTAATCTGTTAGCACGTTCGATTACTAGGGTTTATTATCTGCTGGACATCGGTTTTTTTGGGGATTATACACCTCATTTTGGATTATACTGCTTTGATATGGGCAGTCATGTGGTGATGTTGTAATGTTATAACTAAGGCCTTCTTAGATGGGTCAGGTATTCTTATCGGCAATGTTGATCTAATCATTCTACTTGTTAAGCCTTTAAGTTTAGATTTGATATGCTATAGGAGCTTTCCAGAAGACGTACGTAGTGATTGTTTCTGCAGTCGTTATCATCTTTAAAATTTGGATTCATCTCTTGTTGCCCTAGCATATTAAGTTGATCTTGGGGTGGTGGACAACATGAGAAGTAGGTTGTTGGCTACATGATAAGCAGGATCAAGTAGTTATGATGCATTCAACAATTGCCATATTGCAAGAAATAAACGCAAGTTAACGCAATAGAGTGAACCATATTTAGAAATGCTTTCTAGGTTGTGAACGCCATAGGTCAAAGCAAACTCGGTTGCAATACTCCATGTTTGCAGTTAAGTGGCTCAAGCTTAACATGGATTAACTATTATGCAGAGGTTTTTAATGCTTAAATATCTCTATGTTCTGCGGTAAACTAATATTTTCTTGGAAAGCATTTCGTCCTAGATTACCAATATTATAATTTCCCGTGAACTTACTGCTCAACTGGTGAGTCCCAGATTTATCTCATCGTAGTTCATTTTTAAGTCATCACCTGGAGTCAGGAAGTAGAAATGATAAGTTATCCAAGAGATCTATTTTCCTAGGTCATTGATAGACGAACTGAACATACTAACATGATGTCTGCATTACAAACATTAACACAATCATTAGCAGCTGGGTATCAAGTCGTCAACAGTAAGCAGTTTCTCAGAGCATTAGTTTGCAGAATACGGTTGAAACAATGATTGTGCGCTCTTTGTACAATCACATTAGATGATCTCCTCAAAATTTAGAAAATTGTGTATGACTGATAGACTATTTGCATTGTCTAGGTCTAAACATTTCACGATCAAGAACTTTCATCAGCAACCTCTCCAGTCTCCATGAACCGGCTGCTGGTCTAAGAATCGTAGGATTTCCACGGACAGTACAGGGATCCCTACCGAGAGCTGACTTCCCAATGCACCACCCACCCGATGCGATATGGCCAGTCGGTCTCCTTAAAAGCTCCTGATCTATTCTATCTAAAACAATACTTCCGTTTGGAAACTCATGCGCAAATGGGGCACCACTTTCGACCATTAGGTCAAAATCCTTTTCTGTGATGTTTGAAGGATGTTGCCGAGGAGGGTTGTCCCACAGGACATAACGCAAATCATGGTTGACTGTAGTGTTCTGGAAGTCCTTGGAGTTGCATATGACTGAATGGAAGTAAGCTTCTGGGGATGACAAGAAGTTTGTGTAGTACATGAGCAACGTCCTTGGGAGATTATCCCAACCCCAAATGCAGAATTCTAGGAAGGATCTTGTCAGAACCATCCCAGCGGATCCTATAGGAACAAAAATCATAAAGTAATTAGCAAATATGATCATGATTCAAGACGTGGCTGAAGATAAAAGGGCAATATTTGTTCTGAATTAATTACATTATGGTGGACTAACAATGAAATAACTAGTTCATCCTCCAGCCTACCGACATACCATGCTAAATAAATTTTCTGCATGAATTCTCAAGATCCATCCAGATGGTGGTCATAGTGACATTTCTGCCAATCATATGAAATTCAACTTAACCCTGAACCTCGATTATAACTAATATAAGTAGATGCGAAAGAAAAGTCGTTTACCTATAAAAAGTTTGAAAGAAGCAGGTAAAGTTCTCCTTTCTTTCACCCAAAATACATTTTTCCTTTTTGACCCATACAGTCCAGGATCTACAATAATAGGCCTCACCCTTTGAGACCTGCAAGAAAGTTGTTCATAAAACTTCAACTTTCAGGCTTATCACAATCATCAACAAAATAAACACAACAACAAAACATTAGACACAGATTACCCTTACTCTTTCCATCCCAATTCACTTGTATGTTCAATGAAGTTCAGATCTCTAGGCAAGTATGAGAATATATGAAGAATATCTGAAGAAAGAGTGAATAAGAGAAGATGTTCAGTAAGGAATGAATACCATTGGTCCTATTATAAAATGTGCTACCAATATTTTCTATCTATAACAGCCAATGTTATACACATTAAATTCTTGGGATGCTATTGGATTGTAAAGAAGATTCTTTTCCTTCTAATATTTATCTACAGGAAGCATCAACAGTCAACTGCATCGATAGCCTTACGTTAAATGAACAATTCACACACTTGAATATTCAAGTCAACGAGCAGTTGCATACCATTGCCCACATATGATTTTATCAATGAATAGTCATGTGGCAGCTTACTGGTGATAAATAATGGAAACTTATTAGGTAAAAAATGGTATAAATGAAACATATACTGTATATATTAATTCACAGAAAAAAACAACAAAGCAATCTAATTTATTTAATGTCCATGGCTATGGAAACCATGGTATTTAACATAGGCACATGTGAGATTCTGAGCTAGCCAACAAGATTTACTAGTGTAAATCGGGAAGTATTGTTTTTCAGACTTGGATGTCGACTTGCTTCGTCCCAAGTCGGAGTGTCAATCGACACTCAATGTTTTTTACACTGAGTTTGTACA
>JAMKQA010019099.1:0-20150 GCA_024699735.1 Posidonia australis
TGATTCCTTTTCTTTGCTTTGATTTGGCATGTTTTTAGTCATCTTCATGCATGAGCATATAGAATAAGCAAGCATACATTTAGCAGACCATTGACAGTAGGAAACCTAGAAAGACTGAGTTTTCTCGGGCGCATGGGGGTACCTAACCCCTTCCCCATGCGTAACCGGAATCCTTACCCTTTCTCTGGCCCGCATTCATTTGTGCATTGACCATTAGGCACGGATCACACATGCATTCTGCATTTTGTTTTGCTTCTTGATTTTCTTTGGTTTTCCTCGTCTTTCCATTAAAAGACTAGGTGGCGACTCCTTTCCTTATCCTTTTTGTCTTCCCTTGGTGTTTCTGGGTCTTATCTCTTCCTCTAGATTCACCATCTTCACCATGACCGTATTGGATCTCCTCGTGTGTTTCCGCACACTAAGTAGTAGGAGAGCCGCGCAAGGGTTCCACCGGCATGGTCACAGGAATTGGCGACTCCGCTAGGGATAACCAGATTCTAGCTTTCGTTCTGGTTTCCCTACTTGTCTTTGGTCTGTTTACATTATGCTTGCTTGCTTGTGATATTTGCTTGTACATATTTGATTGTACATGCCTTTCTTCGCTTTCATTACACTATTGCTATGCCACTGCACATGCACATGATCTAATTCATGCTTTGTTTGTCGATGCTTGCTTTTTATTCACTTACTTGAGCACAACACAAGCACATGCCATGTTTACGCCTTTTGTTTGATTTTTCGGATGCCATAATTGTGTGTTTTTCCCTTCTTTTTGAAATTGCCATGATTAGGAGAGTAGAGACACGTTTGCCTTCCTATCTGGTTAAAATAAAAGACACAAATTCAGACGAACAATAAATAAGGCATAACTAGAGACAAATGCTCATAATTCCCTCTAGTTAAAACACACAAACTCAGTTGAACAATTAATAAGGACTAACAAGAGACGAATGCTCACAATCCCCTCTGGTTTAATAAAACGCAAGTAAAAGACACCAAAGCATATCGCATGATTGATGATACAGGGCATGCATCTTCTCCTCTCGGTCTACCCACAGTTTGCGAAAGACTATCCTAGCAACCCGTTCTATAGCTTTGGCATAGGACGTGTTGCTAGTTTGTCCCCCCTTGTCCGAGGTCATGTCGGTGCTAATAAAGGGTACAGCTCCATGCTACTGCAGGAGACGAGGCCACCAACGCACCACTCGTTCACTGCCTACGCTTTGGCCAGGATATAGAGTGGGGACCTTACTTTCTGACCAGAGTCAAAACCCATACCCATGAGTGCATCCCATGTGGTCAGCCCTATGTGGGACATGCATGGTGAGAGAGAGCATGTTAGTAGCATTCATGTGCATGTGTGCCATTCATGCCACCCTAACAAACAATTGCATAGCTAACTTATTTTCTTGTGTTGTCTTGACTTCTTTTTTTCACTCTTTCTCTCTTTTCCACTGACACTTTAGGTTTCTTTTCCTTGACCAGGATTTGAGTTCTTTGCGAGTTCCAAGGTCTGAGCCTGAAAGTTCCTTTTCGTGACCTCATTCTTGAGGTATTGTTTTCGACTGTCTCTTCTCGAGCTATTCGTCGATTCCGACGATAGCTCCTCGTAGGCATCGTCCTTTTATTTGCAATTGTAGCTTTGTCCTCACTCGTTCGCGGTCCATCATGGCCCAGCGAGCTTCTGAGATCTCTGCATCAGCTTCTTTGGAGGGGATTCCTATTTCTACCCCTCCTCCCTCTTTTGCCCTGTCATCACTTGTTCCTTCATCGCTCCATGGTGACTTCTTCCCGACACCTGGAGCTCCTCGCCCTCTGATTTCGGGACACTGGCAGACCTTCACTAGTCCGGAGTCTGCTACGAAGGCAATCACTGTAACAACTTCCAAGGTATCTGATCTGGCAGTGCCATGTCCTGCTGTTGACCCTCATTCACTTGATGCACAGTTCGCTGCGATTGTCTCTTCAATAGGGATCCAGCCTGCATCCTCCTTGAACTTCCAGCCCCCTCTGACATCCCTGTCACTTGATCTTACAGCCCTTGGTACTGCTACTAATGGTTCTTCCACTGTACAGTCTCAGCAGCTTCTAGCCCTTGCTCAGAGGCTGCAGAACATGGCTTTCTCTTTGGATCCCACTTTGACTGCGCCTGTCTGTCCTGTTCCTGAGAATCCTGTTCTGCCTACTCAGGCCATTCATGCAGCACCAGTCACTCTACCACTGCAGCTATCGCTACAGCTTCCTGTTATTTTGACGACGGGCTTAGCCACTCTGCCTATAGCATCATATCCACAGCATGCACAACATGTACCTCTGGCAACTGGTGGTCAGCCTCTTGGGCTGGCGGGAGTACATCGGCCTACGAACCCGACCATACTGGTTAAGCAGTTGTTGCTCCCACACACAACTACATGCACCGCACAACATAACATTTCAATACCTTTGCATCAGGTTTAGACATCAGCATACACTCCACCACTAGCACACACACACGTGTACACTAGCCATCACGCCACAATACCAGGTGGCGAGAAGGTAGATCTGGAGGAGCACATGGGTGCCATAGACACAACGTACGCGGGAACCGCCCCGGCTGCACACTCGATGTCAACATCAACGCCTAATTCACTTTGCGCCAAGATGAACGACCTGGAGAAAGCTCTCTGACAAGTGCAGGGCGGGGATCGCCAGTCTTTCTCATTCCAGGACCTCTGCTACTTTCCAAAGGTGGTACTCCCACTGAACATCCATATCCTGGAATTTGAGAAATACAATGGGAAAGGCTGCTGGATTTCGCATCTTATGGCGTACTGTGGCGATCTCGCTCAGCTCCAGGCTGACGAGCGACTTCTTATTCTCCTTTTCTAGAAAAGTCTCACCGATCCAGCTCTGAAATGGTTCACATTGCTGGATATGGCCACCATCAAAACTTGGAATGATCTGAGTCAAGCTTTCCTGGAGCAATACTCCTTTAATCTTGACTTGGTCTCAAAGCGCGAGGACCTAGTTGCAACAAAGTAGAAGCCCCACGAGCCATTCAGGGAGTATGGCGAGCGCTGGCGAGCCTTCGCTTCACAGGTACGTGATAGACCCTCGAACGAGGACTCTATCGAAATCATTATTCGAGGAGCGCAGCCAGCCACCGGGGCTCTGTTGAGCATTCAGTCCGTCTCCACTTTCACGACCCTAATTAAAGCTGGCACCCGCGTAGAGGGTTCACTCAATTGCATAAGTTTCCCTGCACTTGTAGCATTCGCCAAGCAGTCAATGGCTACCGGTGGATCCAGTAACAATAACAATGGCAATAATGGATCTAACACTGGATTCGGTCGAAAGTAGGAGTCTGCTAGGAATGTTGTAGCTTATGTAGGAGCTCCTGCTATGCCAGCGAATGTGGTGAACCCACCAGCTCAAAATCAGGTCATTTATTCACCTACACCTAGGGCTCCACGCACTTCACAAATCACAACCACCGTTGAGTCGGTCTACCAGACAGCACCGGCATGGCAAGGGCGTTACCTAGAACCTAGGTTGTCACCACGACCTGAGAGAGACTTCACTCCTCTGGTTGAGCCACTGAGCATCGCTCACTGTTAAACCCGATACTGAAGCTTCCGAAAATCCGCCCACTGTTAAACCCAATACCACTGTGTTTAAGGAGGATTTATTCTGCAGTTACCATAGAGTCGTCGGGCACTCTACGGATAATTGCTACACACTCCGGAATGCTATTCTAAATCTGATTGACCACAAGGCAATCATCATTAACACTCAGGAGGCAGAGCCTAGGCCCGCTGCACCGGCACCATACACAACTGCATCCGCATCAGGCAATATAGTCAGCCAACCTCTGCCTGAGCTTGCACCAGGAAGTTCGAGAGTGCATTCCTTTTCTTCGGGTGAGGTCGAACCTTTTGATCCTTCTCACCTCGTCCATGATGTTTCTGAATCCCCTTCTTATTAGTTGAGTCAGTCTTTCCTTGATACTGTTAATTCTATTGTTAACATGATTCAATTGACTGCTTGACCGAGGCGCGCCGTTGCCCGACCCACCATGCAATCCACCCCACCAGTGATCAGCCTATTAGCCAGACTGAGGCATAACCCGACCCACCAAATACCAGAACCCACTCTGCTAGCATCAACCCCCATAGAGTTAAGAGCCCATGCTCTTGTGGTCATCAACCTAACACAGGACACCCACCGCATGCCCTACAGTTACACCGCCAAAATGTGCGTAGAGGTAATGCAGTCGGGAAGGGTGTACAAGGCCCCAACCCTAGCGAACAAGACTAGCCAGCCTGTGGTCCCATCTACCCAAACTAGAACCCCCACTCTTGGTGCAATCCCTAAGGAGACTACCACTAGAGCTAACCCTACCACCAGAACTGATCCACTAGTAGCCGATATTACAGCCCAGCTGAAGAAAATTAAGGCAGATATTTCCATGACGGACCTTATCCACTCCTCGGCTAAACATAAAGAAGCATTTCTCTGAGTCTTCCAGGCCACCCATGTTTCCTCAACCATACAACCCTTAGCCTTGGAAAGCATGGTGGGAATGATAGCTACGCCTAAGGTCATTTCCTTCTCCAGTTGCGAGCTTCCTCCGGCAGGGACAAATCACAATCAGCCCCTTCTCATTGCGGTCCAATACCAAAATTTCTGCATTCCACTTACTCTGGTTGATAATGGTGTCGGTTTGAACATTTGCCCCTTGCGGACTGCAAGTCAGGTGGGCTTCAAATCGAAGGACATTACTCCGACGGTAAAGGGACTGACGGACTTTGATAACACGCACCATGATGCATTAGGGATTCTGACCATTCCCTTAATCATTGGCCCTGCCTGTTTCAAGATTGAGTTTTATGTTGTTGACCTCGAACCATCCATCAATCTCCTGCATGGGCACCCTTGGCTCCACAATCATCAGGTCATCCCCTCAACCCTCCATCGCATGATCAAATTCCACTAGAACAACGTCATCGTCGTTGTAATGGCGGAAAACACCGAAAGGGAGAAGGTTGAGGCGGCCTCTTTAGTCTCGTCCCATACTGTCCGCTTTTATTCTAGACCCTCTGGTATGCTTTACCATGTTGACCATTTTGAACTAGTCAATTTTATTCCGATTCTCGAGCGTGCCAGTCATTTGGCCGCTTTTGGCAACCCATTTTTGATGGTCGAGAATTTATGTTGGAGATGGGGGTATGAGAAAGGAGCACCTCTTGGGTGGAATGGACATGGAATCGCAGAACCAATTGCCACTAAAAGAAGACGTGAGTTTGAAGGTTTGGGTTACAAGCGCAAGCAACAGGGTAGATGCGCAAGGCATCGTAAGTTTCAAAAGATCATTATTCCACGAGATTTAAACAATTTTGTCTGTGCGGGATTGCTGGATCCCAATCGGAGTTTGATGATTGCAGAGCCCGAGCCAAATAAGTCGATCAGTATGCCAGAATGGGTATGCATAGAGGACTGCTACTTGGAAGGGGAAATTAGGGACTACGTAGAGGATTCAACATCATCCGAGTCCCTCGGGAGAGCCATGCTAACATTGCCGCCTCCAGAGTCAACAGTAGATTTGTCTACTAATCTGGTTGTAGTTTGGGATGTAGCAAGGGCAGAATCAGCAGTAACAGCTTCAGAACCACAACAAGTTTTGAGGGGATTACAGCTAGGGCAGCCAGAATCAGAACCTGAGGTGCAGAGGACTACCAACGCTTACTATGTGGATTCCCCTTTCGGCAAAGAGGAAGGAGATGCTGTGGTAGCCCAAGTGGATAACATGCTCAGCGACTAAGAGGTTCTATTTCAGGAGCAGTTATAAGTGCTGGTTGAAGATGCACAGGATGAAATCAGGTGCAGGAAAGGGAAGGCAGTAATGATAGAAAACAAGGGAGAATCAGCAGCAACACCTGGTCAGTCTACAATCCTGACCCTTGAAGAGAACAAGTCTTTGAGCGCTAGACCAGAGGAGTTTATCTCCTATCAGCTGAGAGGCGGGTCTAGGTGGTACTATCAGACCTGGCCCCACTTGAGCAGTGGGGTCCAAAAGAAGAAGATCCTGAGTTAGGCTCAGGAGGGAACCCGGGCAGCAGCACTCACATTAATCAAATAGAGGACAACTACCCACTTGTTGTACATGCTGTGCAAAGACAGCATGATAATCAAAGCTTTTGTGTACTAGGAAAAGAACAATCAGACAAAGGTTCGGAGCCAGGAATCATCAAGGGTGCAGTGACCATTTTGAAACACTATCAGAGGTTGTCATCCCTGAGGACATGGATTGCATCGAGCAATCGGAGCCAGTTAACTCTTGCTACTTGAAAAAGTAATATCAGTGATCATGAATAGTGTGTCCTCACTCTACGACACCAACACTTTCCTCCATGCATGCATAAATCCATGCTCTTCCTACATCCATATAGCTCTACATCACAACACACTAATTCTCATGCAAAATATGCATATGCAGGGCATAGTTCTCTTGCATCAACGCATGTATGGATCTTAGCCCTATGATGATAGGCGGGATAAGCCAGCTAATGTTGGGAATCTAGAGAGTGAGGGAACCACCATTCATTGTGAATTGGGCGAAATATCCAAGCTCCTCAAGGACCCTACACCTCCCAGAGGGAGACAAAATGTTAGGGGTGAGAATGAGAGTGTGAGAAATATAAAAAAGTAATAAAATATTTATGAAAGGGCATAAAAAATAATAAGAGGATAAAAGTCGCAGATAGAAGTCTACCCTAAAGAGAGAGGCATGTCGGGTAACCTTGTCCCTCAAGTTTATCTTGGAGAGGAGTTAGAGTGAATACCTGTGAGAAATGTCCAAAAGGGCCTAGCCACCCCTTTAAACAAGCAGCAGCTCCCCACCATAGATCAGGTACCTATTACCTTCAAGCCAGGGATAGGGTGAACCCACATGCCTATGAGGGAGAGAATAACAAATAATTAAAATAAAAAGTAGGGATATGGTCCAATGGGGTTTGGAATGGAGCCCAAAACACAGTGACCCGTTTCCAGAGAGCCACCCAACAACTAGGGGCTTGGATATTGTCTCATGAGGTTTGGAGTTGCCATTCCTATGTACTTGGCAATAGGCATCCCAACGCTGAGGGCACCAATAAGATCCAACAAATCATTTAGCATGCATACATTTCTTCCTGCAAACATCATCCTAATAAACGTCGCGGAGTGTCACTTGGCTCTCTTGTCTTGAATGCAATAATGTCTATCAATTCAAGAGAATCAAGAGGACATCACCTAAACAAGGGGCATGTAAGCTGCTTTGGTTGGTTTGGGACCATTTATGTCAACCAGGGGCATGTCAGCTGTCCTATGGTTGGCCACACTGAGCCACTACTTGACCAAGGGCCTGAAAGCCGCTCTTATTGGTTAAGAGTCATCCATGTTTGCCAAGGGCATGTCAGCTGTCCTATGGTTAGACGCTTTGATCCATCTCGACCAAGGGCATGTCAGCTGTTGTATGGTCATACACTCTAGGCCAATGCTCGACCAGGGGTATTTCAACTGCTCTATAGGTCGAAAGTCCCCAGTGCTTGGCCGGAAGGCGCAGTCAAACAATTCCAGCTCTCCAGATTTACAATTCCTGTCTCATTACTTGGGGTTTGGTTAAAACCAGTTGGTAACCAGGACCTTCTCTTAGGGTTGCACATGTGATTTGGACTTTTCAACTCCTCTAGCTACAGTCTTCAATTTTGGATCAATCCCTCCATTAATTTTTGGCTTTTATTTGCTTGCCTTGATTCTGCTAAATGTTGTCAAACAAGCAAAATGGAAATTTGTGGCTGAAGAATGATGTTTTGAACATGTTTTACAGGAGATCATCTACCCTTTCTGAAGAGTCTCGAGCCAAGAAAGCTGAAGTGCCTTTCAGATCATGGGGTACCCCACAATGGTTGTGCCTACACAGTGCTCAGATGTTCTCCAAGCTTGGATCAAACAGTTAACTGAAAGTGACCGTGACAAGCTGCGGATTTGGGAAATCTCTACAATGCTTCTGGACATCGCAGAAGTGGAGGATTCCCGATACTTTTTGTGTATGGCTGCCCGATTTTGGAAGTCGGATCATCAAGTTTTTTGTTTTGGGAGAATTGAACTGACCCCAACCCTGGAAGAGGTACACAGAATCTGTTGCCTGCAGAGATTCCTAGGACCCATAGTGTTCATGTGACGTGAGGGGTATTCCTCAATGTTGAACGAGCTTACAAGCCTACTGGCCAGTGAATGTGGTCGTCAGCTGATTTGTTTAGACGGACTCTCTCCCATGCTGAAATTGGCTTACTTTGACAAAGTGACCGAAATGCGTGCCTCCCTAGGCGACGAGCTGTGGCTAAAAGGCTTTGTTGTCCGCTTCCTGCGAGAGTTAATCTTCAGCCATGGTCAGATGATTGTAAGCATCGAAGTTGTCGAGATTGCCTTGGCAGTTGTTGTAGACACCCCAATTTTGAGGTGACTCATAGATGAGCTTTCTAGATGTTGCTTTGGATGTGGCAAACCTAATCCCATAAGCTGAATTAACCACAAACCTATAGCAGGCCCGCAGCCCAATTAGAAATCCAGACAAGTAGGGGAGAGCACCAAGTCGAAGCACCAATGTGGAGCACCTGTTTGGAGCATCGAGTAGGAGCACTACAGTGGCACACCAAGCTGGAGCACTTCTGGGTTTTGACTGGGCAGGAAATCTAGCTGCTTGACCTTTTGATCCGGCGGTCAAGGTCCTTATCCTTTCTCATTCGGGTTTTCGCGGGCGCGAAATCCAATTGTTTGACCCTCTAGTCGGGCGGTCAAGGTCCTTTCTCTTTCGAGTTTTCATGGGCACGAAATCTCTTTGTTCACCCTTGGTCCATGTGGACTGGGACTTTTTAGCATGACAAATGGTATGTTTGTCATGCCCCTCTTCCCCATGGGCTAGTATCCCCAACTACTCGGTTGACAACCGTCAAATTTTCTGGCGATCGGGATGACAGGGATTGATTGACTTGTCATATCACGCCTGCTTAGGTTGATAACCTCCATAATCCGACTAACAAGTTCGACAACTTGTCACATCCTTGCCTTTGGTTCCCTCTGGGCGCATAATCTCTTTGTTTTTGCCATATTTCATCAGTACTTGCATTAGCATTGCATCGCCTTGCAGGCACCTACTATATATTCACATCGATTTTGTATCGGCTTTCAGATCAGCTCTAGCATTTATTTTCACATTGGCATCACATCCCCAGCATTTAGATCAGCAGTTGCACACATTTTGCATTTGCATTCGCATTTGGCAACAAGTCATGACTTTCGGTGCATCCGCCAGATATGTGACTTACTGCCTACAACAAACACCATCCTTCTGTAACCTCAAAATGGGGGGATCTTGTCTACCCTGAGCATCGGTCTTGGTTCCTTTCGTCCCTCGACCTCGCTCAGGGAGGGGCATCTGTAGACACCCCGATTTTGAGGTGACTCATAGATGAGCTTTCCAGATGTTGCTTTGGATGTGGCAAACCTAATCCCATTAGCTGAATCAACCATAAACCTATAGCAAGCCCGCGGCCCAATTAGAAATCTAGACAAGTAGGGGAAAGCACCAAGTCGGAGCACCAATGTGGAGCACCTGTTTGGGGCATCGAGCAGGAGCACTACAGTGGCACACCTAGCTGGAGCACTAGGCTGACACACCTACCTGGCGCACCAAGCTAGAGCGCAGCCACTTCGCAGGCTGCTAGCTACTGGCTTTCCACCTCCCATGGCTGTTACCTCCACCAACGAATATGCCATGGAATCTTCCCAAGCTCTTTGTTTACGAGGCTCCTTGTATCCTCTAGGAGTTCCCTTTGAGAAATCCTATATAAGGACCCCTATAGGTAGCCATTAGAAGTGGTTAGAAAACCTTGATTTCAGCAATCTTGATCTGAGCAAACCATATACTCTTTCCAGCAGCCTATTCTCATTTTCTGGAGTATTCCATTGCATTCCAAAGAATCTCCAGCCCTTCCAAAGCAACAAGGATTATATTATCTTGGGTTTTCTTAGAAGGAACACCTTGGACAAGGTAGGCTCCTCACATTTCTTCTTCTAAGATCTTAGCTTTTGCACTGAATAAAGCATGCTTTAGACTTTATCTATGGTCTGATTTTTTGTTGTTAACATGAGAATTCCATGATGAGATTGCTTGTTTCGTTTGCAATATGTTCTACATGCAAATCTGTACCTTGTTTGCTAGCATGATTCTTTATTTCTAGCATGGAAATCTGCACCTTGTTACTTCTAGGAGTTGTCTTTTCTTTCTAATCCTTTGCAATAAGAACCATGATTTATGAATATGCATGCTAGGAGGTATGTAGCAAATCAGGTTTTTTTTCATGTGCTGTTAAAGTTCGCCTCATCTTCTGTTTTATCTTTTAGAATCTTACGCAAGCATTTTAGCCATGAACTTATAATTTATCATATTTCTGAATCACATAATAATAGGTTTGTTTTGCTCATTTGCATCACCTCATGATTTAGTTTTTATCATCTGCATAAACTAATCTGCATTAATAAAAATCACCCATCTCTATTCTCGATCAGATTCCAGTCTGATCCAGATTTTCTGGGGAGCACTAATCTGGAGCACCTAAGTGGCACACCAACTCAGAGCACCACTCTGGCGCACCATTCAGGTGCACTAGGCTGGTCAGAGAGTAAAACACTCACTTTTGCATCCCTATTTGCATAGTATTCCGATGATTTTACGTCTGATTCTTTTGCTGTTGGTTTTCTGACATCACATGGTTTTGCATGCATGTTTTCAGCCCTAAATAACAATTGTTTCCTAGATATTGTCCCCTTTGAATGTTCATTCCATGGCAAAAATCTGGTAGGCTATTTGCCTCTACTCCAATATGGAGAACCTTGTGCATCAGCCCATGATCCAGAGACATGGTTGAACCTTCTTGCATACATTTTAGCGTAAATAGGGTGGGATCTTGTGTGAGGCTACTAGCCCTTGAGCACAAGGTCCACAAGTCATTACACCTACATTTCTTTCACTTTTAGAGTATATCCTTCAAGTTTTGCAAAGGATCTTACATGGCATGATTTTCTGGAATGCATTCATATGTGACTTTGCACTGCATGGATTTCTATGTTTGCTTTGGCACATCTTTCTGGCCCACATAGGAGCACATAGGTGGCACACTAGACTGGAGCACCAGTCTGGCGCTCCTAACAGGCGCATCAGCCTGTTTTAAATAGCACACAGCAAGTTTTCACGTGGTTTTTAGCATGATTTCCAGCTTCTATTTGCTTTCAGTTTTCTCTGGCTTTCTTCCATGATATATCTGGAGGGCATAGCTCTGTTTTTATCCATTTTATGCATGTTAGATCATATATGGCATGTAGTAAAGCAAGGATGAAAAATAACTCGAAATATTTAGGTCCTTGATCTATTTCTGCAATATCTTTGCATCGACACTTGACCTGATATATGAGTGATACTTCTGAGTATTAGAACACACCCCTGCACACCCTGCACCCTTATTTAGCGTAAGACACCACACACATTTAGCATGGCATGGCATATCGCCCTCGGGTATACAGTAAAGGCTGAGAAAGCCGAAATTCCATAAGCAAATGAGAAACCTATAAAAGATTGATTTATCAGGCGCACGAGGGTGCCTAATACCTTCCTCATGCGTAACAGGGATCCTTGCCCATTTCTAGTTTATGACCTACTTTTCCATTGCATGATTTGCATGTTTTTATGGTTTTCCTCGTCTTCCATTTTAATAGACTAGGTGGTGACTCCTGCATTTGCATTTTTATTTTATTTTAGCCATTACTTTGCCGATCCTCGCGCATTTGGCCTTTCACGCCAAGTCCTCGAGGCTGTCGCTAGCATGGTTACAAAAAATGGTGACTCCGCTGGGGATAACCAGATCCCGACGTTTGTTTTAAGTTTCTCGTTTGCTTTGGCCTCCCCCCCTTTCTTGACTGTTTTCCTGCTATGCATTGGTTATCCTTTTAAGTGGTGTCTTTTTGCATGCATGCCTTTGCAATGTTGTTCTTTCCTTTTATACATTTGCCATGTCACCACTATTGCACATAATGTGCACATGCTTCTGTTTGTTAATCCATGACTAATTTGCATGTTTATTTTCCTTCTTGTACATGCCATGCTTAGGAAAGTAGAGACATGTCTGCTCCCTCATTTGGTTATTGAAAAGATAAAAACCAAAATCAATAAATCATAAGGCAAACTAGTGACAAATGGAAACTTTCCCCCACAATTTAATAAGCTTGCAAGTAAAAGACTCAAAGCATACTTTGCATACATCATATAGGACATGCATCTTCTCCTCTCCTTAGTTCACCTATATAGTTTGCGAAGGACATTTCTCAGTGGCTCATCCTATGGCTTTGGCGTGGGATGAAAAATCGGGTTTGTCCCCCCTTATCTGGGGTCGTGTCGGTGTAGTTGAGGGTACAGCCTACTACTTTGGCAGAGGACGAGCCCCCGAAAGCACCACCCGTTCACTGCCTAGGCTATGGCCAGGATTTAGAATGGGGACCTTATTTTTCCTAAACTTGAATCGGAGACCTATTCACCCCTATGTGAACCCAGAGTAGATAGCTTAATAGGACATCCTTAGATGGTGAGAGAGTGAATACTAGGGGCATTCATTTGGATCTCATACCACCATAAACATTGATCTTTTCTAACTTGTTTGTTTATGTGCATAGGATTTCTGATCTTTGAGTTTCCTTAGCTTGAGCTCCAGATCTTTCTTGTCACTAACACTATTTGCGACCTTATTCTCGATTGCATCTCCTGAGTTATTTGTCACTTCCGACGATAGCTCGTCCTAGGATTCGTCCTATCCTTCCCAGTCGCAGTCCAATCCTTACTCGCTCGCAATCCACGATGGCCCAGCATGCCAGCGAGTCCCATTCCACTGCTGTCTAGGAGGAGGTCCCTGTCACGGGATACTCTTCCTTTGTGTCGGTTCCAGTCATCTCTGCTGCCTCCACTTTTGCCTTAGCTTTTGGAGGGCCTCGACCACCACAATTCCGTGTCCTTGTGGCAATCCCGCCGTCGAGACCACCTGCCTGGTCTTCTCCTACTGTTGGGGCCACAGCTGTTGAGTCTGTCTCTCCTTAGGGCTATGTGTTTACTAGCCCTCCTCCCACTACAGCTGTCTCTGTAGTAGCCACCCCCAGTTCGGACAACTGGGATCTCAGCCTCCTGTTTCCTCCCCTGTCATGCCTCCATCTTTCGGATCTACTAGTGATGATCCCGTCACCGCGCAACTGCAACAAATGTCGGCCCTCGCCCAGCAGTTGTAGGAATTGACACTAGCGCTCCAGCCCTTCTCAACTTTGACCTTTCTGACTCCCGAGTTGCCTGTGCAACTGGCCTTAGGATCGCAGTTTGCATCCACTGCACTACCCCCACAGTCGTCGCCATCCCTTGTCTCTCCGACAAACGGGGTGTCGACACTACCTTTTGTCACACCTGCACAGCACCCACCACAGCATGCATCCCTCCTATATGGTGGCCAACCCCCTAGGCCGATGGGAGCACAGCCATCCGTGAGCATGGTATCGGAGACCATCCCAGTCCAACAGCTCTTGCTCCCACACTCTGCACCACTTGTTGCACCACCCCCTGCATTGTCCTCACCCTTTTACCACACACAAGGTTCATCTTTTGTCCCACAGCACACTGCACTCATGCACGGGAACACTGGTCAACCTGCCGTGGCACCAGACGGTGGAATGGTGGATCCAGAGGAGCCCTTAGGGGCGACCCATACAGTGTACGCAGCACCCGCCTCTGCTGCGCAATCCACAGCTGCAGTAGCTCCGGATGCCCTCCTCGCGAGACTAAACGACCTGGAGCGCACTCTCCGGCAAGTGCAAGGCGGGGACTGCCGACCCTACCAATTCCGAGACCTCTGTTATTTTCCAAAGGCAACTCTCCACCTGAATTTCCAAATCCCGGTATTCGACAAATACAATGGTAGGGGCTGCCCAATTTCCCACCTTAAAGCCTATTGTAGAGACCTCGCTCAGCTCTAGGCTGACGAAAGGTTGTTAATCCGCCTATTCCAGAAGAGTCTCATGGGGCCCGCGTTGAAGTGGTTCACTTCCCTCAACATGGCCACCATCAAGACTTGGGACGACCTTAGGTAGGCGTTCCTGGAACAATATTGCTTCAATCTCGACTTAGTCCCAAAGCGGGAGGACTTAGTCGCAACCAAGCAGAGACCCCAAGAAACATTTGGAGAGTATGTTGGACGATGGTGCTCCTTGGCTTCATTGGTCAAAGATAGACCCTTCGACAAGGAGTCTATCAAGATCGTGATTCGAGGAGCAAAGCCAGCAGTCGGGGCTCTGCTCAGCATTCAGCCAATCACCACTTTTTCTACACTGCTACGGGAGGGCGCCCGTGTCGAGAGCTCACTGCGCGGCAGCAATTTTCCAGCGCTCTCTGCATTTGCCAAGCAAGCCACTTCCTCACATAGTGGTGCCAGCAGCAGCAACAACAACCATGGTGCTAATCCACCCCAGAAACGGGATCCCTCCAAGGATACAATTTCATACATTAGATCCCCTGCTGCACCGGTAAATGTCCATCCGCCCCCTCAGTATCAAGTAGTTTCTGCACCCACGCCTACACTTAGAGCACCTCATGCATCACACATCACTCCCACTGCCACACCAGTTTATCCTCCCCCGCAAGTGGTGGTGCACCAGCCATTGGCACATCTGCAGCTAAGGCGGCAACACCGTGACAAGTGCCACTATACCCCTTTTGTGGAACCATTGAGCATAGTATTCCCTAAAATCGCTTCCCTCCTGAGGCTGCCAGAGGTGCGTCCACCGCCTAGTCCGCTTCCTACCTGGTACAACACGAATGCGTTCTGCAATTTCCATCGAGTAGCGGGCCACTCGATGGACAATTGTCTCACATTAAGGAATGCAATCCAGGACCAGATTGACCAAAAGGTCATTGTGATTAACACACAAGCGGCAAGCCCCGAGACCGCACTAGTAGCTGCACAAGCACCACCAGCACAACCCAATATAGTTAGCCAACCTTTACCCCAACATTCAGACCCGGGAGCCGCAGGCCCCTTAGGAGTCAATTCCATCTTTCTTGATTCTATCTAATCTAGTGTGAGGCTACTAGCCCTAGAGCACAAGGTCCACAAGTCATTAAACTTGCATTTCTTTCACTTTTAGAGTATATCCTTCAAGTTTTGCAAAGGATTTTACATGGCATGATTTTCTGGAATGCATTCATATGTGACTTTGCATTGCATGGATTTCTGTGTTTGCTTTGGCCCATCTTTCTGGCCCACATAGGAGCACATAGGTGGCGCACCAGACTATAGCACCAGTCTAGCACACCTAACAGGCGCATCAGCTTGTTTTCAATAGCACACAACAAGTTTTCGCATGGTTTTTAGCATGATTTCAAGCTTCGATTTGCTTTTAGTTTTCTCTGGCTTTCTTCCGTGATATATCAGGAGGGCATAGCTCTGTTTTTATCCATTTTTATGCATGTTAGATCATATATGGCATGTAGTAAAGCAAGGATGAAAAATCACTCGAAATATTTAGATCCTTGATCTATTTCTGCAATATCTTTGCATCGACACTTGACCCAATATATGAGTGATACTTTTGAGCATTAGAACACACCCCTGCACACCATTCACCCTTATTTCGCATAAGACACTACACACATTTAGCATGACATGGCATATCGCCCTCAGGCATACAGTAAAGGCTGAGAAAGCCGACATTCCATAAGCAAATGAGAAACCTATAAAAGATCGATTTATCGGGCGCACGAGGGTGCCTAATACCTTTCTCGTGGGTAGTAGGGATCCTTGCCCATTTCTGGTTTATGACCTGCTTTTCCATTGCATGATTTGCATGTTTTTATGGTTTTCCTCATCTTCCATTTTAATAGACTAGGTGGCGACTCCTGCATTTGCATTTTTTTTTATTTTTGCCGTGACTTTGCCAACCCTCGTGCATTTGGCCTTTCACACAAAGTCCTCGAGGCTGTCGCCAGCATGGTTACAGTTGTCACCCAACAGATGGATCTGGCTCCAGTTATCCTAGCAGAAACTTATCGGGTGCTAGATCGTTCATTGCGGTGCTGCCGGCAATTCTACGGCTATGGAGCTTTTGTACAAGTATGGATGGCTGCACATCTAGGTGTAGTAGTCTTGCGCCCACAGCGATCAGCCTTTGAGTGCTAATGCCAAAGTGGCCATGCACGCACGCTCACCTTAGTTCAGAAGGAGTATGAGCGATTACAAAGCCAGACAGAACAGAATATCATATGACGCATTATTCCATTAGCTTCTTGCAACTTTAAAGCATTCTTCAATACAAACAAACATGCGGCTTATCGTCCTGCCAGGATTGACTGGTGGAGTGGAATATCACCCAATCCGTGTGATGCAGTAGTTTGGTTACCAACAACTTGCCTTTGTTCAAGAACAAATGCTAGCACGGTACAAAGAATACCCCCTAAGCTCTTACAATCCGACTAGCGAGCTATCTCGCTTGCTCAGTGGCTCCATACAGTCAAAAGATCTCGCAGCCAGAGAAGGGAAGAGTTGCACAGCAGATTATGAAGCCGAAGTGGAAGAGACTTGGGCAATCTGCAGCACCGCCCCCGAGTCGTATGCTCTTTGCCAAAACCTTGGGCTCCAAGAGATCCAGAGATGATGAAGATTTTTAACATTCACATCATGTTACTAGTTCCTGACAAGTCGCAGTACAAGTAAACATTCCATTGACTCTGATATTGAAATTCTTCAGAACATTTCTGGCCAGCTTGATTGTTTGATCATGGTTGATGCAGAACGAAGATCGTCACCCTGACAACATGTGGAAGGCTAGTGCCAGATTCTACTTTCTTCTGCCTATCGGCTTGGCACTAGGGACCACCCAGATAATAGCCGAGTATCTCATTTTATTGCCCCAATATGGACAAAGGAAGTCTTCACAACTTCTATGTTAGAAAGGGTGGCATGGTCTTTTACATTTGAGATTTTCCCATCCACGGTTCGTTCCAATCGGACGGATCCTGGTGTTCCTTTTGCATTTGAGATTTTCCCATCCACGGTTCGTTCCAATGGAACGGATCCTGGTGTTCTTTTGAATTGGTGTGATTTTCCTATCCACGGTTCGTTCCAATGGGACGGATCCTAGTGTACTTTTACTTTTGTAATTTTCCTATCCACGGTTCGTTCCAATGGGACGGATCCTTGTCTTCATTTACATTTGAATTTTCCCATTCACAGTTCATTCCAATGGGACGAATCCTGGTGTTCATTTACATTTGAATTTTCCCATCCACGATTCGTTCCAATGGGACGGATCCTGGTGTGATTTTCCCATCCACGGTTCATTCCAATGGGATGGATCCTGGTGTTCATTTACATTTTCAATTTTCCTATCCATGGTTCGTTACAATGGAACGAATCCTGGTGTGATTTTCCCATCCACAGTTTGTTCCAATGGGACGGATCCTGGTGTTCATTTACATTTGAAATTTTCCTATCCACGGTTTGTTCCATTGGAATGAATCCTGGTGTGATTTTCCTATCCACGGTTCGTTCCACTGGAACGAATCCTGGTGTGATTTCCCCATCCACGGTTCGTTCTTATGGGATAGATCCAGGTGTTCATTTACATTTGAAATTTTCCTATCCATGGCTCGTTCCAATGGAACGAATCGTGGTGTGATTTTCCTATCCATGGCTCGTTCCAATGGAACAAATCCTGGTGTGATTTTCTTATCCACGGTTCGTCCCAGTGGGATGGATCCTGGTGCTCCTTTACATTTGAAACTTTTTCCTATCCACTGTTCGTTCCAATGGAACGAATCCTGGTGTGATTTTCCTATCCACGGTTTGTCCCAATGGGACAGATCCTGGTGCTCCTTTACATTTGAAATGTTTTCCTATCCACGGTTCGTTACAATGGAAGGAATCCTGGTGTGATTTTCATATGTACGGTTCATTCCAATGGAACGAATATCCACGGTTCGTTCCAATGGGACGGATCCTGGTGTGATTTTCCTATCCACGGTTCGTTCCAATGGGACGGATCCTGGTGTTCATTTACATTTCATTTTCCTATCCACAGTTTGTTCCAATGGAATGAATTCTAGTCTGAATTTCCTATCCACAGTTTGTTCCAATGGAATGAATCCTGGTGTGATTTTTCTATCCACGGTTCGTTCCAATGGAATGAATCCTGGTGTTCCTTTACATTTTCAATTTTCCTATCCACGGTTCGTTCCAATGGAACGAATCCTAGTGTCCTTTTACTTTTGAATTTTCCTGTCCACAATTTGTTCTATTAGGATGAATCCTGGTATCCTTCATTTCACCTTTGGTTTTTTGTTTACTTCCCTGTAGGCTGGTAGCCCGAACTACCCGGATGACTTCCGTGATCAGTCATTTTCTGGTTTTTTTCTTGACAAGTGCGATAACCAGTCATGTCTCTTAGGAGCTGATTGGTCGTCAGCTTGTCAATTCTTAGTCTTTTGTGTTTGTTCCTCTGTTTAGCTTTGGCTGTGGCGGCGGGACCTCTGAGGCAGACCTCTGGTACATACTCTTGCTAGTAGCTAATTGCCTGTGGTTAATTCTTGTATGTGGTTTCACGTGGGGTGTCTTTGTCAACCCTGAGCATCGGTCTCTATTCTACTCGACCTCCAACCTCGCTTAGGGAGGGGCATCCGTAGACACCCCAATTTTCTGATTTTGCAGGATGGACATGTGGTGGTTGAGCCCATTTAACCTTAATTTGGCCCATTTAATTCATGGAAGCCCACTTGGGTCCATGAAGGCCCACATAGGCCCATTAAACCCTATTGAGCTCACTTGGGCCCACAAGACCTGTTTAGGCCTGTTTAACTCTTTTAAAACTCTTTAACTTGTTGTGCACCCACATAGGCCCATGGAGGCCCATGAAGTCCACAATGGCTCAACCCACATTTTCTCCAATTTGTATTTTCACCAAAATCAAACCTATTTCTTCCTCTTCTTCCAAAATTTAACCCAACACCATATTCATTTTTTCCCCTTCATTTGCCAAAGTTTTCCTACCCAGATATTCAAATATTTCACTCATTTTTTCTTCCTTCCTGTAGACACCCCAATTCACTGATTTTGCAGAATAAGGATGTGGTGGCTGAGCTTGAACCCTGGTTGAGCCCATTTGGGCCCACAAGCCCATCCTCGGCCTATTTGACTCCATGAAGCCCACTTAGGTTGAGCCCAGTTGAGTCTGCCTTGGCCTCAAAGTCCACAATGACTCAACCCACATTTACTCCTATTTGAACTTCTTCCAAAACCAAGCTCATTCATCCCTTTTCATCTAGATTTAAGCCCAATATCACATTTTCCTTCATTCACTTAAGTTTACACCTAAATATTCAAATTTTTATTTCAACCCATTTCCCTCTTTCTCCACTGAATTCACTCTTCCTCCTTAACACCTCACGAACTCAACCAGCCACTGAGCTTACCTCAATCCCTGAACTCATTCAGCCAGCTCGAGCCCCACTGATCCAGCCACCAGAGCAAGCCCCAACCACTGGATGAGTCACCGGAGGAGCCTTGACCACCATTGACCTCTGTCAACGATCGAGGAGACAAGGAGGGGACAACTGTTAGCATACGGTTAGTCTGTTTTGCTTTTTTCTAGTTGGGTCGTTATGTGATTTTGCTGCAATGGTTGGGTTCTCGTTCTGGCTGCCTATATAAGAAGGAGAGAATGAGCCAAAGAGCATGGAGAGGACACACATTCAGAGGGATAGACCACTCGAGAGAGAAAACTGAGAGCAAGAGAGAGAGAACCAGAGTGCTAGAGCGAGGAGAGGGACTGCAGAGGAGGCAGGCAGTCGCTTCCAGAGCTCCGACGAGGTGTCTCCAATCAGGTACACGCTTCTGACCTTCCAAAATTGTCTAAATTATAGATTTCTAGGCCTTTTCCTCTCTTCCTATGTTGGTTCCAAGGGATCGAGAGCGATCCCTTGGCCTCCGGCACTCCGCCGTGCCTCGCTGTCACCCAATTCCAGCGACAGAGGTGGGGGGGGGGGGGGGGGGGGGGGG
>JAMKQA010019100.1:0-16304 GCA_024699735.1 Posidonia australis
TTTATTTCAATGATTCAGATCACTTTTAATTTACATGTTATATCTATGCCATTTAGTAAAAATAAGCATAGATTGGAAATTTTCTAATTTTTTTAAAAGTTGATTAGAATAAGTTTGAAGTTATAACAAGAGTTTGCGTTTAAGAGGTTGTATAAGAATGTCATTTATGTATCTCTTGTGTATCTCTTTTGCAACATAAAAACATTATTGATTTTATAAATTATAAAGTTAGGCTATGGGCATAATAAAGTCAGGTACTGTACTCGTCTTTACCCAAAAAAAAAAAAACCTGTTGCGGACTCGGCGAGATGCAGAGAGATCGACGTCGGCGAAGACACCTAGTTGCGGAGGACGGGCTGGGGACGACTACGGGCTGGGGACGACGACAGGCTGGGGACGTCGGGCTGGGGACGACGATGGGTTGGGGACGACGGACGGGGGACGAAGGGCTTGGGGCAACTTGCGGAGCAGGCTGGAGTCTTGTAGTCTGGAGATCGATTGGCTGTTGATTTTAAAGAGCACGGGAGTGGCTGGAGCAGGCTGGAGCATGCAGATCACGGGTGTCCCCAGTCGTGATCACGAGAGTGGGAGTTTTGTCGACTTGCAGGGAAGGCGTATCCAGCCTGTTGTCCGACATGAGTAAAAAACTACCGAAATCCACCGACACCCACCGACATATCGTCCGACATCAGGTAAGTCGCGACATACATGCCAATATCGTTTCCCTACCTACACAAATCGATACGTGTCGGCGAAATTTCGCCGACACTGTCCGACATTTGTTTCCAGGGACACTATTGCCTCGGTCACTTGTCTTTTCGCAGGCTTCAGCAAGTGTTGCCATGGATGTCTGTGGATTCTTTTGAGTGTTAGTGTTGTTAGTTGGGTAAGGATTATCATGATATCTATCATCAGCCTAGTCATGTTAGTCATGCTTCCTTTGAGTTTATTCATTCTAACATTTGGAGTCCATCTTGAGTATCTTTAGTATGTTGTTATTGGTGCTACAATGTCTTTATTATTGATTTTTTTAGAGTTTTCTAGGTGTATTTGTTGAATGACAAGGCACATGTACTGTTGTTATCAAATTTTTTTTGTACTAAATTAAAAATTCAGTTTTCTACGTGACGGTATATCAAATTTGTAGATGTTACCTTTTTTGAATCTGCATCCTTTTTTGACACTCATACTACAAGTCGAGGTTATGTTCCTCTTCCTACTCCTTATGTGAGTTTTCGACACTCATCTAGTTCGTCAGTAGCTTCCACTCATCTATTATGGGTTTACAATCGTTGCCCTTGGGAACATCCACCACTCTACCTCTTGCCGAATCAACTTCCACATGAGTATGTATACTTTCTTTTGACCTTGATGTTCCTATTATTTTTCACGAAGGTAAACAATTTGTCATCGATCATCATATTTAATTTTTGTTTCTTATGATCATTTTCATTTTGTGTATCGTTGGTTGGCCTTGTCTATTTCTTTTGATATTGTTCCAAGGACTACAAAGAGACTGTGCTTTTTCCACATTGAAAGACTATCATAGATGAAGAGATGTAGGTACTAGTATTTTGGGGAACTTGGGAGGTAGGTGATCGTCCATTGCCTGTTGTTAGGCTTACACAATAAAGTTCAAGTATGTATCCTATGACCCAATAACCCCTATACAGCTAACACATATACATCAAAATTGGTAGCATGACAAGTTAAAATTAAGGATTTGAGAACCAGACTGAACCACAAACCATTTTTGTTGCTAGTTAGGTTGATGCCGACATGACATCATAAGTAGATATTTAAAGATAAAAACCTCATAAATATGCAATTCTTGTTTTTTTTGTAAACCCAAGAATAAAGATTGTTAGACTCCACTGCCGATCATGAGAAAGAAATAGAGGGAAAGGGGAAGGTTCCCCACTGCCTTCTCTTTCTTCTCCACCATGGTGTTTGTGGTGGTGATGGGTTCCTTTTGTGAGGAATTTCCTGAGAAGAAGTTGCCACAGGTTTCTCTTTCTTCTTCATCCTTTCTGCCTTTGTCATGGTGATGGTGATGGATTCTTCTTGTGAGGATCCTTGTAGGGGACGAGGAAGAGTTCAATGGGGTCACTGCTTGCTTTACTTTCTTTTTCATTGCTGCTTGGATTTCCATTTTTCTCCATTAGGGAGAGCCAGATAAATTGGGGTGTGCTGAACCCAAAGCTAGTCTAGGTGACATTTCTATTGGCCAGTCCGGTCTGGTCCAGTTTTAATAACCGTGTTTGAAATCCTGTGAACATTAATAGACCATAATAAAAGAAAGTATTATAGGTTTTGAACTCAAATAATTAATTGTTATTTGGTCAATTAATCAGGTGATTTTGGATTAGTCAGTTCCACAGATGATACCAGGCTGATTAATTAATTAGTTTGGCAGGCCTAGCAATCCAACTAATCTAAATATTCGACTGGGCTTGTAAACATTGGTTCAGTTTGTTGAATTGTTTGTTAAACTTTTTATACACTAAAAGCTAATTAACATTTACAACAAACTGCATTACCAAAGGAGGACATTGTGGTGGACACAAGGTGTGCTTGAAAATCCAACAAATGCATGATGTGTGAAGAACTACCTCTTGGGTCATTGAGAGATTTCTGCTATTAGGTGCTTCATTATACAACATTTTCATCCTACTCCCAGCTGATTTGCTTCTTGTGTTTTATTTCTTGATCAGTTGCATTTTCTATGAAGTGTGGAGATCAGGTATTCTTCTACATCATGCTAATTTGTCTGAAATCAGGTTGGTTCTGTTGAAGAACAAGTTAGAGCTGCGGCTGAGCATAAACTTGGTGTTGCTAACCAGAGCATAACTGCCGGATTTTTTGACAACAATACCAGGTACTTACTAATTAAGATTTTTGTGTCATCTAGACTTTGCATTTATTCATTCGATCTTATTTTTTTGTTTGCAATTGACTGTTTATTCTATTTCAGTGCTGAAGATCGCAGGGAATATTTGGAATCTCTCTTGAGGGAGCACAAAAAGGAAGAAACTGCCCATGTTTTAGATGACGATGCTCTCAATGATATCTTGGCCCGCAGGTAGAATCATGGTTATTATGGTGACAAGGCGCCCAAGGGTTAAGCTGGGGTGCCTAGGCACCATTGAAAAATTAAGAAAAAATATATATTCCTGGTTTTTCCCCTGCTATTATATAATGTTATAAACAATTATGTATTTATATGTCCATTCTAAACTCATTTTAACACTGAAATGACTAAATAACATTGGAATATTAAAAATATGGCAAGATAATAATAAAATGTAATGAGATTAAGCCTATAAAAGCAAAAGTTGAAATCAAACGATCATTATAAAAGGCACACAGATTAACATCTAAATATAGATCCTTGATTTCTCTTTATTGAACCTAGATCAGTCAAAAAATCTGGCTAAATCAATAAAAAACTGGGCATTTAAACGCTCAGTAGGGAAGGCTGATGGTGCCTAGGCTTGGCTTAGGCGATGCCTTAATAACTGTAGCTAGAATTGCCAGTTGGTAATTGGGCATAAAGAATGAAGCAAGGTAGATAGCACTATAACAGGAGGCTGACCATCATATTATTTCATGGAAATGCTTGACACACGCTATTTATGCACTGGATAATTGGTTTGGTTTTGTACTTACCCAAATGCTTGACATGAACTATTTATGAATTTGATGATCTATTTTCTACTCGTACTTGTGCAACCATCTCACATGATAATCACCTTATAGGTTGGCTATTGTCATTTTAATTTGTTAATGTAGCTTTGTAGCTTTTCCTTATTTGACTTTACGTACTCATTTATTAGGATAGCTATTGTCATGATTTTATAAGAGAGAAGGTACTTATTAGGATAGCTTTGTAGGTTTTCCTTATCTGACTTTAGGTACTCATTTATAGGTTGGCTATTGTCATTTTAATTTGTTAATGTAGCTTTGTAGCTTTTCCATATCTGACTTTATAAGATAATAAATATCTTATTATCTGTTGGTGCTTTGATTCTAGTACCTTCTTTTGCTATTACATCATGTATCTACTGTAGGTAAGGTCTCTCTATAGTATTTACTAGGATAATGTTAAAGAACAAATACGTTGCTATAATGTGACAAACCTTCTTTCTTGTATTTTCAAACATGTCTTTAATAGTCTTTTGCTTTGACTTGTCTTTTTTGGATTATAGTTGGACGTGGACTATCATATCTTTAATATGTTATGAATGTTTCTGTAATGTCTTTGTCTTTATTCTTACATGATGTACAAATACCACTGTCATTGTTACTTTCACTTTTACTAGAGATACTACCCAAATCATGGAATCTTTAGATTTGCTCCTTGTTTCATTCAACAGTCCTTTAACCATGGAATCATTACTCTTTTATACATTTCTCTCTCTTAAAAGGTTTTCACAATCTAAAGGGTACATCATATCATCATCTGAATCTTTCTTCTCTAATCATTTTTTCACTTTTGTTTTCTTCTTTGTCTTTTAGCAATGCCCTCATTTGATTACAAACTGCAGACGAACATAACGTGCATTTACTAACAATATTGTAGTCTTGAATAAGGTTTTGCTTCAATCTTGTTATATCCCCACTCGTCATTTTCTTGTTACAATATTTGCATGTGATCCTTTTTATTTATCTCCGTTAATAGGAACTCCTTGCAATGAACTAGGATCATCATATTTAGGTGCATTACCTTCATTATGGTCTCCACTATTTTGTGGTCCGTCAATAGTATGAGGATGACGTTATGAACTTGAAATTAACAAGTTACATGGGATCAATCAAGTCCTGGCTTTAATTCCATTTAAAGGCATGGTCATTGCTCCCTTGTGTGCGTGCATCGTAATGTAGCTTGACCATAATGGCTGCTATTGACCTACAATTTAAGTGCATTGGAGCTCGTTTACTAGCACGTATTAATGCACAATGGAGCTCCATCACTTGTGTGCCATCAATTCTCTTGATTACTGTTTTAAGTCCACATAAAGCTTGTGTACGCACAACTCCTTCAATGCACTGGATTGTGATGCGTGCCAACAGTTGACCTACATTCGTACGTAGATTGTGCCATTGTCCTGCATTGCCCAATCATGTTTGTGTGCTACTTGAGCGCCTTGGTCACCCTACACGTGACTTACTGCCGTCCTGTGCAATCAAAGTTAGCACATGACCTGCTTGGTCAAATGCCTCACGCACAACCCACTTTGCTTAATGCTTGCACATGACCCACTTGGTATCTCTCATGCATTCACTTGGTTGTACTGGCTATTCAACAATTCTATGTTGGTTTCCCACGCTTATGGCTTGCCTGACATTCCCGTGCCTGTCTCCCTTGCTTGTGTCCGGCACAACATTTCCACCTCTGCCTCTCGGCACATGCTTCCCTTTGGACCTTCATTAGTTCGTGTCTTGGCGCTCTTTTCATGCTTGCACCCATGGTTCAGTCCTTGCGTGCACCTCATTGCATGAATCTCGTTCTTGGCTCGAGGCGAGGGTTGTGACACTTAGGGCTTGTAGGCTGTGTTGCTGTTGCAATGGTTGAACGAACCCAACTTGTGACTGTATTGTTGCTCCAAGGGTTGTGTCAAGAAAAGAGCAATGCTTGGAGGCAGTGGTGGAGAGCACGGCAGTAGGAGGAGGCGGAGAGTAGCATCGTGATCCTTTGAGAGAAGAGCAGTAGTAGGCAGAGGTAGAGACCATAGCAGGTTCAGTAGGTGAAACCATGATGGCAATTGTAGGTAGAGAGTTGCACTGGTCGAGACTCAAGAGAAGACTAGAAAAGCATGACTGTAGTAGGAGGTTGCATATGCCCTCCTATGTCGATGACATTGGCATTTATAGTCCCGTGTCAGGTTGACATGGTGGACGGAAGAAGAAAAACTTCACCGAATCGACACAACTCTATTGAAATCATTGTAGATCTACAACATTGGGTACAAAATTGTGTATTTCTTGAAATACATGCATATTTTTTGCCCAAACCCTAAATTCAATGTGCATCGAAACTTTGAACATTGCTTCTGACTTCATGTTAATCTAGTAACAATTCCTAATACTTGTTACTGTCAATTGTATGTATTTTACACAGATATAATCAACAATCTTCATCTACCAGCTTGTGCCATCAATCAATTCTCGAATGCATATCATTCTTCATATCCAGCATTGTAGATATACACTGCTTTTGGCATGTCAGAAATATGAATATTTGATTGGGTTGTACCCTAGTTGCAACGTTTAACACTTGATACTGCCTCTTTGGGATATATAACACAGGATATGTTGTTTGAAATGTTGCTGGTCATGTAGAAAGTTAGGCAGGCAGTAGTTGACCACTTACGACATAGGTGGGGTGCCTATTTCATGGGAGAGGAGGAAGGGATCCTAGTGGTGTTTAGTCTCCTTAAAAGCAGAAGCCATGGATTTCTGGTGACTGTTATTGTAATTTTGGTGATTTTTGACAACTGCTACAGTATTTTTTAGTGGCTACTGATGACTGTTATAGTGTTTCCAACATAGTTCCGACGGACGATTCAATGTTTTAGTGAGTTTTGGTGATTGCTACAGTGTTTAAAGCATAGTTTCGGTGGATGCTACAATGTTTTAGGCATAGTTCCGACGATAATGGGGTTAGGGTGGTCAACAGCTAGGGTTTGGGTTTCTAATCTATGCTTTTGATACCATGTTGGAGAGAAAGAGAATCATATTGCTTAATATCAAAAAAGAGTATAATCTCTTATGCAGGAGCACACATACTTGACTTATACGAAATCTTATGAATCGATAATGCAAAGATACCGATGATGATCCATCTACTCTAATATTTTAAACATATAATATGGAAATATAATGTACATACAAAATAAGGCATTATGGAATATTAAAAAGGTTGATGAATTAGTAAATAGAATTCATATATCAACATTTTAAGTATCATGATGTTAGTTGTTAATGTGAATGGGGTGCTAAAACAATAGTAGTTTTGCAAGTTAATAAGGCACATTTGAAGTAATAAAATATAGGGATTTACTTTGTTTCCACTGTCATGGGGAAGTTGATGAATTTGTAAATAGAATTCATATATCAACATTCTAAGTATCATTATGTAAGTTGTTAATGTGAATAAAGTGTTAAAATAATAAGAGTGTTGCAAGTTAATAAGGTACATTTGAAGTAACAAAATATAGGGGTTTGCTTTGTTTCCACCATAGTACTAATTGTTGATGCATGTTGCTGAAATATTATTGACACGTGTCTTATTTTCAATTTACTGACATTGACGTGGAAGTTTTCTAAACAAATGTGGATTTTTTTTTACTGTGTTTCCATCGACACGATACCTACATACTGACATTTTACCGACACGTATCTGTTTCCATCGACACGATACCTACATACCGACATTTTAATGACACGTATCTGTTTTTCAACTTACCGAAGTTTGATACAAAACAAACATTTAAAACATTGGTTTCCACCGACATAGACCGTAATGTCGATGCATGTTGCTTTGTTTCCACCATAGTAATAAATGTCGATGCATGTTGCTGAAATTTACTGACACGTGTCTTATTTTCAATTTATTGACAATACATTGAACTGGAAGTTTTCTAAACAAATGTGGATTTTTTTTACTATATTTTCATTGATAGGTTACCTATATATCGACATTTTACCGACACGTATCTATTTTTCAACTTACCGAAGTTCGACACGAAACAAACAATTAAAATATTGGTTTCCACCGACATGGACAGTAATACACGGACATGCCACTGACATGGACCGTAATACACCAACATGCCATTGACACGGGGTATTTTTTGAATTACAATTGAATATCGTGTTGGGAAGTTAGGTTTCCGACGCGTGTCAATGAAATTTGGTACCATGTTAGCCTTAGATGTAGATTATTGCTTACTTAAGTTTATCCTAGAGTTAAAAATGCACTTCAAAGTTTTTTTCTCATATCCGTGGACTTCTATAAATTTATCATACTTCCATCGATCTTTTCACCGATGTCCAATACAAAATTGTCATTTAAAACCATGCTTGCAACTACCATCTATAAGACCCAAACTTGGAATCACTTACATCGTTTTTTCCCAAAATAGATCTATTTTCTGATGTCCGTGGGTTCAAACCTCCAACCTCTTTTACAATCATAGAATTAAACGTCGGTTTCGTGTCGGACTTCGGTCCATGGAATTGGGTCGGACATCGGTGGAAATATCAGTGGAAATGCGGTATATTTACGGAAGTCCATGGAAATGGTAAAAAAACTTTGAATTTTGATTTGAAACTCTTAGATAAGCTAAAGTAAGTAATAATCTACATCTTAGACTACTTAGATCAACTTCTTCAATATATATCACATAAAAATACAGTAGATAGACCTAATAGAAATATCCTGAAGTATAAATAATACATAAAAATGCTTAATAAATGTTTAAAAACAAAAAGGCTAAAAAAAGTTACCTTATATATACTTAATACCATGAAGAATGCCTTGGTGGATTAAAATATTCTTCCTGTACATCAGTCATATTGTATTCTCGATGAATCTGTTGTCGAATTTGAGACTCTCCAGAACACATAGTTGTTCCAAGACATGATTATAATATGTCTGATATTTATTGATGAAGTAGTGGTATTGTAATATTGACAGTTGTATTAAGAATCCCATTGGTGGATATTGAGGAATTATATATACTGGCTGAGACTGTCGAGGGATATAAGAATGTCTTGGAGAACGTTCAGGTGGTTGCTCTTTATATTGTGTTGGAGGAGGTGCATAATGAAATAATGAATCCATATCCCATCCAGTTTGTTTGTTTGGAGCATAAGAAGATGTAGTTCTTGTCTAATCGCTTTGAGTACTATCGTCTGTTGGTCCAACAAAACGATCTCCATAAGAACTATAATTATAAGGATCTCTAGGATCATGAATACTCAAAGAGTTAAGTGAGTCTAACAATGATCCTCTTGTATGACTGCTCCAAGAATCTTCATCTAGTTGTTGATCACGACGACTCCGTCGTCAATAATAAATTTCTGGTCGGCCTCCATGATCCTCATCTTGTGTAACATGTTTGAAAGCATCCTTCCCTGTGAATGGACTAAGTGGTCTTTGTACCTCTCTCTGGCCTTGTGGCTCTTCTGTTGTAGGTGGGGTTACATCTCTAATGCTATCATCATCGTCGTTTAGTGGTTGTGTGCCATCATCATCATCTGTGCTATTGTCACCTCCTAAGTTGGAGTATGTCCACGAGAGCGTTCAGATGAGCTCATATATTCCTCTACATCAATGCGCATTTCATTAGAAATTCTAGAAGATGGTCTACCTTCTTCTTCATTTAGAACTGGTTCTCCATTTTCTTGCAACCATTGAAGTATAGGATCATCTTCTTCGTCCTCGTTATAAATATATGCAATATCTATTAGGTCTATGTAATCTTTTTCTTCTCCCTCTTTAATATGTTTTATTCTTAGCCGCATGTTATAATGCACAAATACCAAGTCATTCAACCTTGCAGTGTCTAATCTGTTTCTTCTCTTTGTATGAATAAGGTTGAATGTACTCCAATTTCGTTCACAACCAGATGCTGCTGTTGTTTGAGATAAAACCTTTACAGCAATATTCCTTAGATTTGGAGCATCTGTTCCATTTGACATCCACCATTCACTTGAAATATGATATTTATTTATTAACTATATTATGAGATAAAAGAAATGATATTAAAAATATTACTTGGAGTCATTGTGTCACGAGAACGTATCGTATGAGGCTCTCCAAATGACATAAGTTCATCTCGAATTTTGGACATTGACATTGGACTTCAATTTTTTAATCACATCTTTAACAGATGCTAATAAATCAGTACGACTGTCAAGTTGTTGACTGTACTGGAACCGTGGATTCAAATAATATGTTATATTAACAAAAAAAACTTATTAAGCAATTAATTTTGTAATAAATGATGAAAATTATTAATGTTCATGTTAAAATGCTTACCAGCTTCATGTAGAGGATGAATAAGCATGTTAGACAATCTGTCATCTATAATTTTGAGATATGTCTTAGATGATCAATCTCATTGCCTCATATAAGAAACCCATGATAGACTTCTTATCACCATCCACCAATCGAAAGACTTTTGAAACTAGTGCCATAATATGTACAACCTTTCGATAATTCTCTCAAAAATGTACATTATTTGTAATTGAATTTACTCTCCTATCAATTGGACTTTCACTCTCGTGGTATTTGTACCACTGTGGCGAATTGAACATATACTTCAGTCCATTTCTTTTATCAATCATACTTTGAAGAGGAATATAATTTGTTGCAAGTTTGGTGACACCTGACGAATCAAATCACCACCACAACACTTGGGTAACTTCATTAAAGTTAGTAAAAATGAAAGGTTGTAAATGAAATTTGTTACAACCTTTGCATCGCTCACTTGATTTTTGATTTTAATTAGGTTTTTACTTAATTAATTAGGGTTTCAAATGTTTTTAAGTTGATTTAAGTAGGTTTTCTTTAATTTTGGTTTTAATCTAGTGGTTTTTGTTTGGATTAATTTAGAGTGTGCTTATATGGGCCTAATGGACTTGTGTGGGCTTGTGTGGGCCTAAGTGGTGTCTGTTTGGGCCTAATGGTCTTGTGTGGACCTAATGGGCTTGTGTGGGCCTAAGTGGGTGTGTTTGGGCCTAATGGGTTTGTGTGGGCTTAGGTTTCTATGGAGTTAGGGTTTAGGAGTGGTGGTTGCAACCACAACATCTTCCAGAGGAGTCTGTCGTCAAGTGACTGCAAAATCGAGGTGTCTACAGATGTCCCTCCCTGAGCGAAGTCGAGGGACGGATGGAATCGAGATTGATGTTCATGGTTGACAAGACACCCTGCTTGAGTTTATGGGAGAGTAGTTTTTTACTGTAAGGTCGTGAATTACTTATTCGGCGGATACACCGAAAGTCATGATTTAGGGCCATTCATGATGCTAATACAAAGGATTGACCCTGATGTCTGGATGATGCATGAAAGTGATGTTGATGAAAAGGATGATGCTGGTGACGAGTAGGTCACCTGCCAGCTCAGGCAGGGGAGCGTGAGGCATTTTCATACTCGTACTAAGGGAGGCCAAGACATCGCACGACTGAGGAACCTGGTAAATGGCAGGCCTTTTTGCTTGAAAGGATGCACAGCAAGACATCAGACTCGCTGACAGAAGAATGACTGATGACGGATGTCAACCAGATAGTTCGGGGTATCAACCCGAGAGAAGGGGCATGGGATAAGACTAACAAATCAAAAAGTTAAAGGATAGGGTATGGTAAGTTAACGGACCTACCGACCGGATAGTTAGGGTTATCAGCCCACTCCAGACAAGATGACGGTTGTCAACCGGATAGTTTGGGGTATCAGCCTGCTCTTAAGTTCAACGCAACATCTTGAAAAAAACACTTGGCGGCGGCAAACAAACGCAATCTGTAAACCTATCAACCGAGAAGCAGTCGATGACAACTTGGATGGTAGAAAAATAAATTCGTCAACCGAGAACGGCTGGTGACAGGTCGAAAAATAAGATACGAGAACTCGTCAACCAAGAAGCAATCGGTGACGGTTCGAAAGGCACGATACCGAATTAGTCAACCAAGAAGCAGTCGGTGATAACTTGGAAAGTAGGATAGACAACGGCTGGTGACAGGTCGAAAAATAAGATACGAGAACTCGTCAACCAAGAAGCAATCGGTGACGGTTCGAAAGGCAAGATACCGAATTAGTCAACCAAGAAGCAGTCGGTGATAACTTGGAAAGTAGGATAGACAAACTAGTCAACCGAGAAGTAGTCGGTGATTGTTCAAAAGATAGGATACCAAACTAGTCAATCGAGAAGCTATCCGTGACGGCTCGGAAAGTAGGGTAGACAAAGTAGTCAACCGAGAAGCAGTCAGTGACAGTTCAAAAGATAGGATACTGAACTAGTCAACCGAGAAGCTGTCGGTGACGGTTCGGAAAGTAGGGTAGACAAAGTAGTCAACCGAGAAACAGTCGGTGACGGTTCAAAAGACAGGATACCGAATTAATCAATCGAGAAGCTGTCGGTGACGGTTCGGAAAGCAGGATAGACAAAGTAGTCAACCGAGAAGCAGTCGGTGACGGTTCAAAAGACAGGATACCGAACTAGTCAAACGAGAAACTGTCGGTGACGGTTCGGAAAGCAGGGTAGACAGAGTAGTCAACTAAGAAGCAGTCGGTGACGGTTCAAAAGACAGGATATTGAACTAATCAACTGAGAAGCTGTCGGTGATGGTTCAGAAAGTAGGATAGACACACTAATCAACTGAGAAGCAGTCGGTGACGGTTCTGAAGGAGGATAAACGAATACATCATCCGAGAAGCAGTCGGTGATGGTTCAGAAATTCGAAAAGCGAACACGTCGACCAAGAGACAGTCGGTGACGGTTCAGAATGAGGATAAATGAACACATCATCCGAGAAGCAGTCGGCGATGGTTCAGAAATCCGAAAAGTGAACAAGTTAACCAAGAAGCAGTCGATGATGGTTCAGAAGGAGGTTAAACGAACACATCATCACAGAAGTAGTCGGGAATGGTTCGGAAATCCGAGAAACGAACAAGTCGACCGAGAGGCAGTCGGTGACAGTTCAGAAGGAGGATAAATGAACACATCATTCGAGAAGCAGTTAGCGATGGTTCAAAAATCTAAAAAGTGAACACGTCAACCGAGAAGCAGTCGGTGACGGTTCAGAAGGAGGATAAACGAACACATCATCCGAGAAGCAGTCGGTGATGGTTCGGAAATCCGAAAAGCGAACACGTCGACCGAGAGGCAGTTGGTGACGGTTCAGAAGGAGGATAAAAGAACCCATCATCCGAGAAGTAGTCGACGATGGTTCAGAAATTCGAAAAGCGAACACGTCAACCGAGAGGCAGTTGGTGACGGTTCAGAGGGAGGATAAATGAACACATCATCCAGGAAGCAGTCGACGATGGTTTCGAAATCCGTAAAGTGAACATGTCAACCGAGAAGCAGCCGGTGACGGTTCATAAGGACGATAAACAAACACATCATCCGAGAAGCAGTCGGTGATGGTTCGAAAATTCGAAAAGCGAACACGTCAACCGAGAGGCAGTCAGTGACTGTTCAGAGGGAGGATAAATGAACACATCATCCGTGAAGCAGTCGACGATGGTTTAGAAATTCGAAAAGTGAACACGTCAACTGAGTAGCAGTCGGTGACGGTTCAGAAGGAGGATAAACGAATACATTATCTGGGAAGCAGTCGGCGATGGTTTAGAAATCCGAAAAGTGAACACGTCAACCGAGAAGCAGTCGGTGACGGTTTAGAAGGAGGATAAACGAACACATCATCCGAGAGGCAGTCGGTGATGGTTCAGAAATCCGAAAAGCGAATACGTCGATCGAGAGGCAGTTGGTGACGGTTCAGAAGGAGGATAAATGAACACATCATTCGAGAAGTAGTCGACGATGGTTCAGAAATCCGAAAAGTGAACACGTCAATCGAGAAGCATTCGGTGACGGTTCAGAAAGAGGATAAACGAACACATCATCCGGGAAGCAGTCGGCGATGGTTCAGAAATCCGAAAAGTGAACACGTCAATCGAGGAGCAGTCGGTGATGGTTCAGAAGGAGGATAAACGAACACATCATCCGAGAAGCAGTCGGTGATGGTTTGGAAATCTGAAAAGCGAACACGTCGCTCGAGAGGCAGTCGGTGACGGTTCAGAGGGAGGATAAATGTACACATCATCCGAAAAGCAGTCGGTAATGGTTCAGAAATCTGAAAAGCGAATATGTCGACCAAGAGGCAGTCGGTGACGGTTCAGAGGGTAGATAGCCTAAGGGACGGCTGTCAAGATTTGATATCAAGAGGATAATACCAAAAAGCAGTTGACATGTCCCTGGTATACAGAATGCTATAGATGTTGCTATAAGAAAGGAGCAAAAGAAAACTAGGGCTTGGATAGCTAGTTCAGCCAACGGCAATTTGTCGGGAAACAACTTGCTTGTGGACGCTCTTTGAACTACAACTGCTTTGCTTGCTCGCTTGATGCTATTGATGCTGTAGGACGATGATAGTTGACCTGGAAAACTATTGCTTGGATTCTGCGCTAATACGTGGCGTTCAGCTGGATAAGGGCTCCGTGAGGGCATTGTTTCTTCCTCGAATAAGACGGACCTGCTGGAAGATTTCCGACAACTCTCTGGGCTTGCTGTCGTGTTGCTGACTGACTTCTGGAGAGTTCGACTTTGGTACTGGACTGTCGACTGTGCTCTCGCCTGCTGACTATGGGAGTATTGACATTCGAACTTTGCTCTAACGTCAGAGGCTCAGTGCTATTGTTGTCCTCATTTTCGCGCTTGAGCTATGAAGGAGACAACAAGTTCTGAACGAAGATACTGTCCCAAGAAGAGTCAACGACAGTTGACATGCCCCTGGTTGACGAGGAAGGCTATCACCACAAAGACAGTTGACATACCCCTGGTGTACGGTATCCTCTGCTAAGTCTTAGGCCAAGAGCAGCTGACATGTCCCTGGTTTAAGACCTAGTGAGACCTTGCAAAGTGGATGAGTGACAATGCATGCAAGCATGATGGTGTTATGTTGTGTCATCTCTCAGAATGAATTTGTAACGCTAATCATGCCTGCTATAAGAAGAGAAAAGGACCTCGATTCACAAGACACTATTCGGACTTCTAGGCTGTTGGTGGCTCTCTAGGATAGATTATTCAGTAGGTTAGGCTCGTGCCAAACTCTTGGGGACTTAGACCTACTTTTTGGCTTTTGACATATTTCTTTTCTCCCTCTTAGGTTTGTAAGCTCGCTCTAACCCTCGCTTGGGGGTAATGGACATCCGGATTTAGAGAGGGGGCTGTTGGATTTTTATGCAAGGGGTGGTTAGTCCCTTATGCTACTTGGATTTCATGTAAAGGGTGGCTAGTCCCTTCGGCTGCTTGGATTTTTGGGATGTTAGCTTCGATTCCTCCCTAAGGTAAGTGGTAGGGATAGAGTTGGCTTACTTGATTCTCTCAACTTGGGTTAGCTTCTGTCTTCGATTTCTGTCTTCTTATTTCTTTTATGCCATTGTTGGTATGTTTATTTTTCTATTTTAGCTCACACTCATGCTTGCTCTTAATATTTTATCTCCTTCTGGAGGTGTAAGTCTCCGTAGGAGTTTGGACACTTCGCCTAACCATGTTTGGATGGTAGCTCACTCGCTCGCTAGAATGTCTAGGTAGTGACAACTGAAGAGGTGTCGACCCTTCTCGAGTAAGCTAGCTATTCCGATTCTCGTCATCGAGATGAGATGCTAATGCTTTATGTATGGATGGATGCTGTTATGGATGCTTAAGTTACTGATTGTGCATGAAAATAAAAAGACAAATGCTATGGATTAAATGCACTTGGATCATTGATTATTTTGAAATATGCATGCATGAAGGAGTAGTGGATGGGGCATGATGCACAAAAGGATACTTTACAAGGCGAGGATACACGCCTTCCGTTCATTGGTAGTACTTATTCAGATAACATGTGCTGACTAGCTCAGATAACTCGATGCTGTCCATGTCTTCGAGGATTGTTGCATATCTCGAATAGGCTTGCTTGATCGGCCAGGACCATGATGGATGAGTGGTCTGATTGCTGATGGGGGCTATTGGCTTTAATTCTGACATCCTAGCCTTTCCTTTCCTCAGCCTTTGATGTTGGAGCGGTGACTGATGCTGTCAAAGTGACTGCCGATAATGGTGGCTGTGGTTGCATCATTTAACATTGACTTTTTTCTACCGTGACCTGGTTCCGATTGGGACCAAGGATCCCTGCACTGAGAAAGTTAGTGAGGTCCGATGGTATAAAAAAAAACTCATTGTACCTTCTGGCGCACGAATATCTGTCTCTGTGTAGATGTCGCTCGTAGTCTGGTCCCTTGAACTCTCGCTTCCCCTTCGCCAGGAGGGGTTCGGAGATTCCTTCGCCGTGTCGTCCGAGTGGTGATCCTTTCTTGTATCTCTGTTGCGACACACATTTTCGATCATCCGAAGGAGATTCCCACGAACGGTCAGGTAACTGACGCTCTGAAGGGCCAAAATGTAACTGACTGGCTCGAAGCGGTTGCCCTAAAATATGACATCGGACGGCTTGGAATTGAAGGGGACGGTCTGGAGGGAGACAGCGGAGACCGACTCGACCTTTTCTTTGTCAAGATCTTCCGTCATGACAAC
>JAMKQA010019101.1:0-17018 GCA_024699735.1 Posidonia australis
AATGTGCAGTTAAACATAAATATGGAAAATTATTTGAATCAGTCCAAACATCACATGTTAATGATATTTTACATAATAAACTAAAAAATATTCCAATTAAATCTTTTTTATCTTTTTTAAATGTCTTATAAATTATATTTTTTGTTGAATTTCTAGAAATCTTTTAAACTGTGGATTTAAATAATTTTGCATACATGATTCAAAATATTTATTTTCAGGAAAAGAAAATGGTAGTTCGTCTTATACTATAAATTTACTTATTCCTTCCATACTTTCTTCTGTATTATATTTCCAATTAATTATACCACTAAATCCTACTTGTAATTTCGATTGTTTTAAATTTGTGTTGTCATCTTTATTATGTTTGGATATATATTTTTGTAAAATGTCTAGATATATGACCTACACCCCCTCCCCTAGGACATGTGTATGTGGTATTACAATAATTACAGTAACACCTAGTTTGATCTACAGGGTCTAATGTAATATGCTCCTAAACCCAAGAACTTTGTTTCTTATGTTTTTTAGTGGTTGTGGACTGTGAAGTATGTGTTGGGGTACACTGAGGCTGATCTGACTCCATACTAGGGATATAGTCATGGCTACCAACATTACCAATATTTTCCATTTTAATATAAAAAATGAATATATAATAATACAACCCTTAACCCACAAAAACCAAAACCAAAAAATGGAGGGATTAGAAGTAAAGAATTTGGAGGGATTAGAAGTAGAGAAATTTTGATGTTGCTGGCTCAGTTGGTGTCGCGTGGAGACTGAAGAGTAAAAGACGGGGCAGAATCCATAGCCAAATAGCAAAATCTTCACTTGAAAGTTGGGAGAAAGTTGTAGACTTGTAGTTAAGAAGAGAAGAGAAGATTGAATTGTGAAGAAAAATGAATGGAGTAGGAGGATATTTATAGGATAAATGGATGGGTTTAAAAAAAAAAAATTATAACCGTTGAAAACGACTACATTATTTAACCGTTGGCAACGGGCAACAGCTTTATAGCCATTGCAGAATGGGACGCCAGTTTGGTGCGTCAGGTATGTGCGCCCCATATTTTTTTTATATTTTAACTGGTGGGCCGACCTGACCTGGCTCGGCCTAGACTGATTTCACGAGCCAAATTGAGCCTAGTAAACGTATCTTCGTAGGCCTAAACCTTGGACCTAGCACGGCCCACGGTCCACGACGGACCTAGCCTGATTCGACCCGCGGAATTTTTTTTTTGACCCAGACTGTGTCGGACTCGGACTGGGCCGGGCCGCCCGGCCCGATTTACACCTCTACTCAAGCACTAGTTTATATTTATAGGAGTATATCGGTGACCACACAGCACAGAAACTAAACACACATTATACACCCCAGTGTCTTATGGTGATGCATAAAAAACAATCACTCGGTCAAAATTGGATGAAACAATGAACACACCAAGCAATGCGACTACGCAGTATCATTCACGGTAAGCATGAACTCAAGACCGTGGAAAATTAGAAATAAGTGAAAAATTATATTACTATTTTATTTGAATATTTTTTTTCAAAAGAGGAATAAACGTATATAACAAAAAAAATCTAATCTAGTTAAAAAATAGAATAAGTATGAGAAGTGTTGGAATAAAAGAAGAAAATATAAATTAATAGTAATTAATTTGATTATCAAAATATATATTTAATTTGAAATATATATACATCATATTAAATATTAAATATATACTATTTTTATATAACATTTAAACACACTACATAAGAATAATTTGAAAAAATAATTAACCAATTATCATGATGTAGTTGACCATGAAAAGTGAAACTTACATTTCCGTAATAAGTAAATTAGAATAAGAATTATTATTCTAAATTTATTCTAATTTTTACATAAACAAGCATAATACTAATTTATATTCCAGGTTAATTCAAGATCCAAACATTGAGCTAGAGATAAATACACAGAAAAGTGAAGCAGGCACATGCTACAAAACCATATTCTTCAACCAGTCAATGAACCATTGAAGCACAGCCTGGTCATACTTGTCGCATGCGTTGCAGAGCATGTGTTTTTGGCAGAACAGGATTGAACAATTGTCGTTGAGATTGCACCCACAACAGAACATCAAAGCAGAGAGCAAGGAATTCATTGATTTTATAAGCACAGTAACGCAACATAAAGAACAATCATTGATTACATCCTGCAATTGGCTACATATCTTGACACCCACCGCCCAAAACTTCGGTGAATGGTGGAAAATAGATACAACATAAGATAGCCTGGTTGTTATAACATTTGCTAATTTCTACCAAAAAGAAGGAAAAGGACACAGATAGCAAGAACAAGAACACCACCTTAGTCCTAGTACATGGGGTCGTCGACATGAATCCTTTTAGTTATGCTTTCTTAAATACACTTGACAACAACTAAAACAACATAAATTAGAAGACACCAGGATGAAGGCCACATAAAAGTCCTGTAAGTTTTTTCACTTGACTCAAGACATCAATCAATGTTTAAAAAACTTAATGGTTAGAACCGATAATCATAGGTGGCATGTACATATACCATATAGAGAAACCCAAGCAATCCTTGCCAATTCTATCTAGGTACCATGGTGCTGTTTCTCTCTTTTATCCATCCAACTCCGCAACTACAAACCCCTCTGCCATGTATGGTGGCACCTACGCAGAATGTATTTCGCGAGAGAACGCAGCGATCAGCTTGTCCTTCATCAGCTGCTCCGAACCTTGGGACTTGACTACAAAAGTGTGGAAAACCATGTCATTTCCCGCTGAGACTTTCGACTCGACCACATCTATCTGAGCCTCTTTGAAGACATTGATGACCTTGGAGACTGGGTGAGACTCCAAAGGGCAGCTCACACTCACAATGACTTCATCGTTCCCTGTTTGAACATCAATGTCTGGTCGAGGAATTCGCGGCACAAAATCAACCGAATTAACATCTACATACCTCTCCCTCTCTGATTCCATCTCCTTGAGCTTCTTCTGCAGTTCGGTGATGTAGGATATGGCATCCCCAAGAAGTGATGCCTTGTCCATCTTGGAAATGTTGGGGACGACGGCTCTTAGAGCGTAAAACCGCTGATTCAACTTCTCACGTCTTTGACGTTCCGCCTCCACATGGTTGAGAGGCTCCTCCCTCCCATTCGCCGGCTTCCGCCCCCTCTTCCTTGGCCTCCTCTCATCCAACAGCGGACCGGTCTTTTCCTCTTTGCACGACGCCTCGATGTCCGATTGTTCGGATTCTAAATTGCCGAGGCGAGTAATCACAGGACCAACCCCTGAAGTAGCCGCCCCCGAGAAATCTATCTGCTTTGGTGTCTGCTGTTGCGCTGTCTTCTGCAATGTGAATTGGTTCAGCTTATGATCCTCCCTCACACCATTACTGTGATGAGCAAACGATCTGTTGGAAGTTTCTGCTTCATTGCCCATCATCAAAATCCCACTGCCGCCGAACTTCCGTTGCGCGCCATTCATCACGATTGGATGGGAATTTATCGGATTCGTCTGGTTCCAGCTGAGAATTGGCGGGGCAACTCTCCGAAACGGAGTAAATGCCGTCCTATCGCCAACGCTACTGCTCTGTGGCACATCCCACGAATGCTCCTCCTTCATCGCCACCGGCCTCTCGTTCATCGGACCCCGGCCGAGATTCAGATCCTTACCGAAAATCTTCTGGAATTCCTCCTTTCTCTTCTCACCACCGCCACGACTGCCACCAAGTCCCAATTTCGTCACGGCAGCAGTCCCACCCTTCTTCTCAGGAGACAACACAGACCTTATCCCCTGCAACAGCTCTGCCTTCTCCGGCACGACAAGCACCGACCCCAATTCGAGCACCCCGGCATCCGACGGCACGACCACGACCGTCCGAATCCCCGCAGACCTCGCCAAGACCCCCCTGAGACAGTACTCGTAATTCCCCGCCTTGGACCCAACATCCGGAATCCACATATGCTTCCCACACATCAGCACCTTCCCCGGCGCCCCCTCGCCGCGAGGGAACGAGAAGTACATCGACGTCAGGAAGAACATCTCCGTGTCCGTGACCCTGTCAAGCCTCAGCGCGTAATTCTCCTCGTCTGCCATCCCGAACACCATGTGGAGCTTCTGTAGCACCCTCTTCTTCATGTTCTGCCTCACCTCGTCCGCCGCCGCCGCCACGGCCTGCTGCTCCGCCTCGTCCCCGTCCCTTGGCTCCCTGCAGTACCCGTCCCCCCACCCGAGCACCGTCTCCCCGGCCTTGGATCTCGAGATCTGCCAGAAGATGGCATAATTCCACTTCACACCAGACGGGTTCGGCCCCTCGACGAACTCCACGAGCTTGTTCTGGAGATCCCCGTCGCCGCTGCCCACCGCCGCCACGAGCCCGTCCGACGAGACGTGGTTGGCGGTGATGTACTCGAACGCCTGCCGCCCCATCACCACCACCGCCATCGCCCTGTCCTCCTCGCTCCAGATGGGACCCCCTCCTCCTCCTCCTCCTCCTCCTCCTCTCCCCATGTCCGTCTTCATCCACCGTCGCCCTCAAACCCTAGCGAAACCACCAAGCCGAGCACAACAACCAACAGAAACAGCGAGATTTCGATTCTTCACTCATGCGACAAACAAGTGAAAAGGAGTTAATCCAAGCGATCAAGAGAGAATGGACTAGAGGAGGGTGGAGATCTGGAGGGAAGGAAGCGAACGAAGAAATCAAAGGAATGGGGATTTGTGGGGATTAAGAAAAAGAGAGGAAACCTAGTAAAAAGTAGTATTACATAATACAGGTGGTGGTGGTGGTGGTGGTGGTGGGGTAGAGAGAGAGAGAGAGAGAGAGAGAGAGAGAGAGAGTAGTACGACGGGTGGGTACAGGGTACGATGGTTTTTGGTTTTCCGTTTTCGTCCACACACAAACCGGCGGGCGACGGATGGGGATGAGCACGTGACACAAACGGGGCAGGTAGCAAAAATAACGTGTCACATTTTTTGCATGAGTTTTCTACGGAACATGCCACGTTTTTCTTTGTTTTGGCGTTTCTGTTGCTTGGATTTCTTTTCCCTCGTCAAATCTTGACTTGTGGGGCGAATGGACGTGTGAAATCGATTAATCGTATGGGCTTGATTTTTTCGAATTTAGGGATTTTATTTTATTTGGAATATAATCAAATTCAAACATTTGGGTGAATTTGCTATTTCAAGGAAGATTTAACCAAATCAAATCAAATTGAGTATATGTTATATATGCATATTAAATATTTAAATTTAATATTAATATATGTAATATGTTACATAATACAGTATCATTATATATGTTACATATTTAATTTATATATCTTAACATTATATATTTTTTTTAAAAACCAATTGCTATGTTGCAGTTGGTTAAGGAGAGTGGAATTTACAATTCTCTCCTAGGTTCGAATCAAAGAGAAAAAAAATATATATATACTGATTTTAAAAAAATATTATATTAAAAAAATATAAAAAATCTAATTAATATTATATGTAGAAAAAATTTATATAACATATAAGCTAAATAACAAATTAAAGCGAACTCCCTTAGCAAATCTCCTAATGCATCCTCTTCCTCTTACTCCTCTTGCTAACTCCTTTGTCAATTCTTCAGTTGAGTTTCTTCCTTCTGTGCATAATTCTAATGAGGATGCTACTGCCTGATTAACTTCTTTTAATCAGTTTTCAGTTTGGACTTAGAGTTGTAAAATTTTGGAACTATTTAGATACTTATCGCTTCCAATTCTGCAAGTTGATGGTTTTTTGTTTTGAGGTCTGTTATATTTATAGTCTTTGTAATTTTAGACTTACTTTGCTCTTGGTGATATCGTTGCCAGAAAGTTAATATAATGTTATTAACATTACCAAAAAAAAAACAAAAACAAATTAAAGCAAATAAAATAAAATTTTGAATGATTCGATTCTAATAAGATAAATAATTCGATTTGATTTGAAATTTTTTCAAATCTATCTTTATAATCTACTTTAAGATTTTAATTGAATCGAACAGAATCATATGCACTATACTCATGTAAAGGTGTAATGAATGAGAGATTCTTTTTGGACACCACGAAGAGAATATTAGAGGTGTAGGTAAGCGCACCACGTTCACACTTTTTTATTCCACCTCTCTTGTCAATATACCTTTAATTGCACGAGTGTGATAATACAAGATCAAAACAAGTAATTTATTGTTCAGGTGCGAAGTCAGAAACTGCATATCGTGTCGGCTAATATAACACGGAATAGGTACAACATGTATTTCATATATAATTTATAGCTGCTTTAACAATAATACTTTTTTTTTTGACAATGGTAAGTAATATTAGATATTAATCTCAAGGAAGAAATTTCAAGGGAATCAAGGGTCCAGAGTATAACAAAATAACAAAAGCAAGGCAATGTTCATGCCAATATTACAGACAACCAGTAAAACTGGCAATATAGTTTCAATGTTTATAAAGGTGAATAAAGCTACTGTTCCATATCTTCAGCAGCAGCAGTTGGATGTATATTGGAATCATTAAAGGTGGGAGGAACATCTGAAGAAATTGTGAGGTTCTCTGCCCAAACAGCCTTCATAGAAGATAATGAACTCCTCAGATCCTCCTTTTCAAAACCTGGTAGAAGAGAATCTAACCAGTGCCCCATTAGTCCAATTATATCAGAGATAATGACATGAGAAGACTTAAAATTTTCACGAAAAATTCTACTGTTTCTTTCTTTCTAGGTTACCTAGAGAATAACTTGAATCAAAACAAACCAACTGCAGTTATTTAAATGGAATTTAAGGGCAGGTTTATGCAGGTATAAGTAGCCTAGATTATAAAATCCAGAATATAACTGGGAACATAAAAAAAACTGCCAAATCTGTGAAACAAAATCGCAAAACATAAATAGATGGGTATTAGTTTCTGTGTTTTGATCACAAAAAATACAGGTAGATGATCCAATCCACCCTCTCTTTAACAAATTTTCCTTAGTGAGGTTTTTATTGTGAATAACAAGCCAAGAGAATAACTTAACCTTGAGGGGGGCCCAAGTCCGCCAAATCTGCTCAAACAGATTAAATCTGAGGCCATCATCATTCAGAATCTTATAACATGATTTAACTGAGAACATGGAAGAAGACGATAGAGTCCATGATATAACATCCCTCTCCTCCTCCAAATTAATAGATTGCATAATTTGTGCCATCAAATCCAATTGAAATTGCAAAACATTGTAATCACAGTACTGTGCTTTGGAAATATCCAACAACTAATTAATATCAGAATCAAAAATGTTATAAATTTTGTACACAGAGGCTTTCTTCCATCTGCAAATAGAGAATAACTGAGGGAGCAGATATTTTAATTTTGCCCCATTCCTCCATTTCTGTTTCCAGAATAGTATATCTTTCCCATTGCACAGGTGGAAAGAACTAAAACAATTAACAACATGAAAACTATTTTTCAGGCAAAGCCATAAAGGGGAGCAGTGGTTAAAAGAAGTATTTAGGAAAGCCCCAGTCCCTAATAGCTTCATATACCTGACCTTCACTAGCTCTTTCCATATAGCATGGCAATCCCAGGAGAGTAGTTGCCAGACTAATTTAGACTTAAGTGCAAGATAAAAATTCCTGAGATTTAAGATCCCCCAACCGTTTTGCTTTTTAGGCCTGCAAAGTGCACCCCATTTAATTAAATGTCTGCCATTATCAGTAGTAGGATCAGACTTCCAGAGGAAGTTGCACCTAAGCCTATCAATGTTCTTCTGAATCTATCTGGGCATATGCAAGACAGACATATAGTAAGTAGGAATTGCGGTTAAAACAGAATTAATCAACGTCAATCTGCCACCAAGGGATAGAAAGTGAGCTTTCCAATGGGATAGCTTTGATGCTAATTTCTTCAGGACGGGAGACCATTCCCTACGTGAGGCCCTCCTATAATGAAGTGGGAGACCTAAGTAAGTGATAGGCAAGGTTGCAGATTTACAACCGAAAAGCTTACAGGCAGTATCTACTATTTCTTGACCAACCTTAATACCAGTAATAGATGATTTGAAGAAGTTTATTTTAAGGCCAGAACAGGATTGAAAGCAACAGAGGATGCGTTTAATGTTCACAATGTTTTCCGCACCCTCAACTAGGAAAAGAATGGTATCATCCGCATATTGAGTACATGAGAACCCCCATGAGGGAACTGAATCCCTTTAATGAGATTATGATTAGAAGCCAACTGAAGCATACGGTTCAGAATGTGGGTAACTATTATAAAGAATAGGGGGATAGCGGGTCCTCCTATCTCAGCCCATTGGAAGATCCAAAGTAACCGTGAGATGTTCTATTAAGAAGGATGGGAAATTTTGCAGAAGTAATACACATATTGACCCATGATATCCATTTCTCCCTAAATCCTAAACCTTGAAGAGATTGAAGGAGGAAATCCCAATTTACCTTATCAAAAGTTTTCTCAAAATCCAATTTTAAGATGAAACCTGGCACCTGAGAGGAGTACATAAAGTGAAGAGTTTCCTGAGCTACCAAAAAACAGTTCCTGATAGAGCGGCCAGGGAGAAAGGCACATTGGGAGCTATCTAAGGTATTGTTAAGTATGGGAGATATCCTAGAGGCTAAGGTTTTGGTAAATAATTTATATATGCTATTTACCAAACTAATAGGCCTGAATTCAGAAATCGAATTGACACCAAGCCGCTTAGGAATAAGTACAATAAATGTCTGATTTAAAGGAGAAAGGGTATCAGGCTTAGTAGAAGAGAAAATGTGCTGAAAAATGAGCATAATGTCATCTTTTAGCATTTCCCAGAACTGTTGAAAGAAGAAAATAGGGAACCCATCGGGTCCAGGGCTTTTGTCACCAGGTAATCTATTTAGATTTCCCTTAACCTCTTCTACTGAAAAAGGTACCTCAAGTAAATCAAGATCAGCAATCTTATTAGGAATCAGTAGGTCACAGTTTAGGAGGACACTGGGACCTTTTGGGCTATTGAATTGCCTAATAAAGTGATCTTCAATTGCATCACTAATGGCCCGGGGGGATGTGACCACATTGGAGTCCACAGTGAGAGACAATATTGCATTGTTTCGCCGGTAGGAGTTGACAACATTATGAAAGAAAGCAGAGTTAGAATCTCCCTCCTTTAGCCATTGTATTCCGGATTTTTGTTTCCAGAATAACTCATTTAATTTTAGAAATTCAAAATGTTTATATCTAAGAGCAAGTCTCTCTCTCCAGGTCACATCATCTAGAATGGAATGCTCAGCTAAGCAGTCAATGCTTAGGATGCGAGATTCTATATCACCTAAGACCTGGTTTCTCTTTAAATTGATCGGGCCAATCCATTTTTTTAGATTATTCTTCAAAAATTTCAGTTTATAGGGGAACCTGGCTAAGGGATTTGTTGAGAAGAACAATTCTCTTGACTTCACCCAACAGTCCTGGATGAAGGAAAGGCTACCTTCATAAAGTAACCATGATTTATACAGTTTAAAAGGAGGCGGTCCCTAATTATGCTTTAAAGTTTTTAAGATAATTGGGACGTGGTCAGAGACTACCCTGGCCATCCCAGAACAAAAGGAATTGGGATATTTAACCAACCAGGAGGGTGAAACGAGGAAGCGGTCAAGCTTCACTAGTGTAGGCTCGATCTGAAGATTAGACCAAGTGTAGGAGCAGTTATTGGGAGAGAGGTCCACTAAATTATTAACATTAATAAAGTCATTGAACAATGACATATGCGAAGTGATCCTAAGGCAGGATGAATGCTCATGAGAGTATCTAATTAAGTTGAAGTATCCACCAATAAACCAATTTTCGTCGACCACTTGGCTATGACCTTGTAGTTCCCTGATAAAATCAGGTTTGAATCTAGGAATGCAGGGCCCATAAACCCCAGTAAGCCACCACTCAAAGATATCCTCCAATGAGTGAAAATGGAGAGAGAGGCAATAAAGACCGAGGAGGTGAGTCAGAAGGCTCAACTTCCTACCATCCCAGCCTATCAGGATGCCTCCAGAGGCACCTGAGGAGGCCAAAAAAGACCATAAATTAATTTTCTTACCCCCAAGAGATCTAAGTAATGCAGGGGTGAAATCGTCTTTTTTTGTTTCCGAGATAATGAGAATGTCACATTTTTGTAATCTGACTAGATTACAGACAACCCTAGCTTTAGAACCAGCTCCTAATCCCTTAATGTTCCATGTTCCAATGATCATAAAAACGTGTTTGAAAAACGAGAGGGAGGCTCCCTCTCACTAGGAAGATCCCAGTTCCTTAGGGAAATGGGTGGTTTCCCCTGATCAAACCTGACTTGAGAAAAAAACGACCGAACCTCGGCATTAGAACTGAGGTGAATGCCTATTTTATCACAAAAATCTTGAAAATGTTGGTAAGAATCCCAAGACAAGGGATCGAAGTCCTTATCTAGCATATCAGACATACAATGTACACTAGAAGAAGCAGAAGAGGATGTAGAAGCATCAAAATGATTTGTATTAACAGCATAGGATAGTTGCTGTGAGGGGTTAATAGAGGTACCTGGTGCATGAATGGGGGTATCCGGGTGTGAGGGAAGAGGCTCCGTGGGGTTCTCTACTGACGCTTCATTCTCTACGCAGTCGTACAACGCCAGTAACTTCTTGAACTTCCCCATAGATAGGTTCCTTGCACGGATCTCTGCTTGGACAAAGCTGGACTCGTCTAGCAAGGAGGAAGAGGGAGCATCCACTTTTGAGGAGGAAGAGGCCTTGTGTCAGCCTTCAGAAGCAGGGGGAGTGGGGGAGGACTTATTCCAGCCCTCAGAGGTGGAAGGGGAGGGAGAAGCCTTGTACCAGCCCTCGGAAGCAGGCAAGGTAGGAAGAATCCCCACGGAACCAGGAGAAGGGTCGCTAGATTGCGGTTGGGAGAAGGATCTGGTCCAAACATTAACCCCGGGCCTAGAATTTTTCCCCGATTTGCTTCCACGCCAAGTCTTAGTGGCTTTGAAAGACTTTCTACTAGGAGGAGGAACTCTCTGGTGGGAGGCAGGAGAGGGTCTGGCTGGCCAGGCGTTATGTTGCGCTTGTGGGGTGTGTTGCACTTGAGGAGAGGGATCGCAGAGATCCCAGCTAGCTCTAAACTTGATTGGGTAGACTATACGCCCGAAGGCATAGAAGCGGGTATCAAGAAGGTCTTTGCCATAGTGTAACTGGATGCGACATCTAGCAAAACTTTGCTGTTTTGCACTTTCAACAGAGAGGTCCACCTCAAGGAGGTCTGCAAAGTCTGCCACCATGCATCTAAAAACATCAACATTCCACAGATGATGTGGAATACCCTCTAATCTGACCCAAACACCCTCCTCTCGAAGGGTAAAAACCGCATTAGTTTGAGGCGACCAATGAGTGAAGGACGCCGGAAGAGTTTGCAGAGAGGAACCGTAAAGGTTCAGAGTGTCAGTCTTTATCCTAGGAGAGGGAAATCTGAGTAAAAATTTTCCGGGGGCAGAGAGTTTGACTTCCACCCTGGAAGCCAAAGGCTAGTGTGTCGAAATGTGGTGTTCCAACAGTTCCTTGGAGAGCTGGGTGGAATGGGAGGATACTAAAGCGCATCAGGACAGGGAAAGGAGGAGGTCGCATGTAGCTTCAGAGGGAGGGATGATGGTCGGAAAATGGGGGGATTGTCTCACCATTCTAGAGGAGCGAGCGACTCGTTTCTCTTCCTGAAAAAATTTACAAATAGCCACTGAGTGAGAGGGAGAGAGACAACGAAAGCATAATCCAGAATATCTGCAGTTGCTCTTAGTATGGCCAAGGAGGCCACAAGCAAAACAACGATTCGAGGCACGACAGAAGTTTACCAGGGGGAGCGAACCTTCTGATGCTGCACCGTAGTCCACTCAGAAGACTCCACAGAGGAAATGGGAGAGGCGAGGGGAGTGAAACGGGAGCCTGTCGAAGAGATAGGAATGGAAGAATCGCGGATGTCAGAAGATATCTGCTCGTCAAAAGATCGTGCGAAAGAAAGACCCGAACCGCCACTGAGAAAAGTTGGGGGGAAGACGTGCTGCCAGCACTGCAACGTGTCAGACTGGTGTCGTGCAGAGCACCACCATCATAAAATCGACGCTTGAGATGATCTTTGTCATTAAGACACACATTAGAGGAATGTGCATGCTCAGCCACTAATTGCTTCTCGAGCGGAGCACGAGACCCTGTGGCGTTATCGAAACCAAGCGAAGACAATGGCAAACAGTCGTCAATAGGGGCGGAATTACTGCCTGTTGAATGCCCATTGTCAGAGAAAAATGGGGCGAGGTAAGAGCGGTCAGAGCCAGCTCGGGGCTCAAAGTCTGAGCCCAAATCATAACAGTTATGTTGCTCGCAGGTGTAATTTAAAACATCAGCCCCCATAGAGGGATCCGGATAATGTTCTACGATAAGAGGCTGCTTATCGTGAGTCCGCGGTAACACGGGAACAGAAAAAGAAAAAGAAGAGAAATTCCACACAGAACACGGAGCAGACCCTGCTCCATCGTCAGAGCTGTCAGTAATTACGGACTGACGCCCCTTTGTCTCCGTCGAGACATTAGGGTTCCGGCAACCTACCGGCGGCAGCCCGTACGAAACACCCGTGGAAATCACTGGGTCAGAGATGGAAGAAAAGGAGAACTGCTTCTCCAAATCCAAAGGACAGACCGAGGAAACCTCCTCCGTCGAATAACAACCCTCACAGTCGTCGGAGAGCCGCTGTGAAGACAGAGGCTCCACAGAGAGAGCCCTACGAACCCTAAGTCTGGGTTTATCATAATATTCAATAATAAATTGAAACCTATTCCAACCAGACAAGAAAGGGACCATGTCGAAGCTCAGACGACATAGATTCAGCCCCTTAAATCGGCAGAAATCTAACGATATACCGCGCAAGAAGCCATCCACAACTAGATCTAGGTTAACAGTTAATGGCAAGGAAGAGAAAGAACTATCATAAACAAAACCTAAAAGCGACCCAAAAGGGCCAAAATAAAACTCTGAACCCCCGCTCGGGCGTACGAAGCGATTGGAAAACCCTAACGGAGCGCTGGGTATCAAGGAGGAAGGAGTATTTGCCTCCGATGAGCAAGGGGCGTCGCTGAGAGCGGCGACAGAAGGAGAGGAGGGCTCCTCCGCAGAGCATACCTGCGAGGAAGGGATAGGCATCTTCCTCGACCTGGAGGGAGATCCGCCAGAAGGATGCGCGATCCGCTTCTCCTGGATCCTCTCCGCACAGACTACAGTGATGGCAGAGGTCGCCACCGATGAGGATCTCTTAGCTTTGCGGCGAGTTCTGCGGATCGGAGCAGCGGTAGGGGAGGCCTCTTCCTCCTCGAAGAGGCTGACCTTGAACGCCTCCTAGTTGAAGGGTGTAGCCCGGCGAAGGAGGGCATTCGCGCGACGGCTAGGGTTTCGATGGTTGTAGGCGTGACGGTTTCTCATAACGGAGCTTTGATTTTTTGCGAGTGCAATGTCTGCTAAAATTGTTGAGGAGGATGTGACTTGGCATCCCAATTTTTTCCTTTAACAATAATACTTGATGATACATTTTACACTAGGGATGGACCATGACGGCATTAATTCTTGTGTAACCTTAATAGCACAAATAGAATGTTGGAATGACAACAATATAAGGTTAAATTAATTTACGTCGTACCATTTTAATATGATTACAGTAGCATAACTAAGATTGCAACATTATAATAGCATAATGTTGGAATAACAACAATATAAAGTTAAATTAATTTACATGATACCATTTTAATATGATTACAGCAGCATAACTAAGATTTAGTTCGAAAAGTTAATCCTTGACATGCATTTATTTTTCCCATGGCCTATTTTAGTTGGAACATGCATCATTTTGTAGTCAAAAGATATAAATTTTAAAATTCATACACAGTCTATGTTACTCATGGTAGCCTGTGATGCAGGTCAAAAAAGCATTACCATATATTCAGCACGTATTAGTAGAAATAGGTTACCATTACAACATGATGCAACAAAGAACGAGGCATCTTCATCTACAATGTTTTTCCTTGTGGATCTTGATTGAAAGTAGATGCAATCTATTCTTCAACATACTTTGTGACTTTACTTGCGGTGAATTTCTTATGCATAGCATATTTTTAATCGTTTTAGATGTTGGCCTAATGTTAGACACATATGATAAAGAAATTCATGAAGCAATTATGTCACTCAATTCATCATCATCATCATCTTGTTTTTAGATGAATAGTATTTAAACTGTAGTATAAGATAACGAATAAGGAGAGACGTTGTCAAAAAGAATATTTTCTTAAATATTTAATGAGTTATTTACCTTACTATCAATTTCCATAAGCTTATTCACTCCTAAAATTTAGATTGCATTATCTCCAAATCATGTGACAATCACATGACCAATCTTGTCTTTAGTCTCTACCTTCATGCAATAGGAAATCTTTTTTTTTTACAGTAACATATTGCCATAAAATAATTAAGTTTTTATAGCATGTACTAACACATATATCTCAATAGGTTCTATTTAATATTAATTTAAAAGATAGCCTAGAATAAACATTGGGAGAAGTTACTTCACAGTTGTGAATATCGTAGATGTTAACTGAATGGTAACTGAAAGAAAAAGATTCATAAACTGCAGTGGAGTAGGAAAGTGTAAAACATTCCACTTCTATGAAGATATCTCTCTTTAGCTTTATTTGACTATTCCATGTGTACATTCAACATCTGTAAATAAAGTGCCAATAGTGTCAAACTAGAAAAACAATATTTAACAGTAATAACCTTCACCACTTACAAAGGAAGATTGCTGGAACAAAAGGATGGAAATTAACTAGATAATCTTTTTTTGAGCAGTTGACAAGAAGATTTTATTGAAACAAGAAGAAGCAGGAAAACTTGACAATGTGCTCACACTTACATGCACAAAAGTTTTTTTTGTCTTCGTGTTATCTGATACAAAGACGACAGCTATTATTTTCCCTCTTAAAGGTAATGAGCTCACTTTGTAGAATGTCAGTTATCCAGCCTGTGCAATTCACTCCGAGCATCCTCTTTCCATTCATGGTATTCGTCGTCTACAGAAAATGTATGGAACTCAATAGGAAGTCATTCTATTTCTGCAATAACATATTATCGTAAAATAATTAAATTTTTAAGGCGTGTTGTGGCACATACATCACTACAATCTCTATTCAATATTAATTTAAAGGGTAACTTGGATACTGAGAGAAGTTGTCAGATTTTACTATGACAATATAAGTAATTCCAATTAATGGCTTCCACCAGCGTGGATATTTTTTATTATTAAGTAAATCATGTTTTTTTTGTAAACGGTAATTAGTTGATATTAATAAGGTAAGAAGTTATCCAAAGTATTACAGAGTATTGTCCAAACAAAACAGAACCAGTCACACAGCAGGTGACCAAAAAATATTACAAGTATCTTATGAACCAAAAAATCTCAACAACTGCAAATTGCATAGTATCAATTAACTAGAAGTTAATCACGCATGGGAAGAGCAGGAGTTCCAGTATCATACTCCATCTCACATTGGGGATTGCTGGGAGTCAATAAACTATGCTCCACATCTCTGTTATGCTGAAAGATGGTATTGCCTGTGTATTTTCACTTTTTTCGAAATCTGTAGCCAAAGAGTCTACCCAACAGTAAAACAATGAAGAGATATCATTGGTAATCATTCCAAATCAACCAGAGAATGATTTGAAAAACTTATTGTTCCTTTCATTCCAAATCAACCAGAGAATGATTTGAAATAACAATGTCCAACCAGAATAAAATAGATCAATTTTAAGATGGAAAGTAGACAGAAATAAATCAGTAACACAAAAGTAACCAGAATTAACAGGGGATGTCAGGAGAGCAAATCTCGAAAGGTCCAGTGTCAAGGCATGTCATATTTCCCACTTTTTCAGCACAGCCTTTTTCTCTTTCACACGGTAAGGCAGGACATTGGGGATAATAAATATGATTTGACTCACCACTATTCACGAGGGATACAAAATGGCACTCGTCAGAATAAATCGTGGGAAAATTATGCCCCTACCAAAGAAAAACCCCATTATCAACGTTATAGTCATTGGAACATGAATAACTAGAGCCAAGATTTAATTCTCTAGTGGGGGTAGATAAATAATGTGTAATAGATGGAGGATAATAGGCAGTGTAATTCCACACTGTATCAAGGGTGTTTTCTGCAAAGACTGTATGCGTGTCAGTGCATAGGGATTCCCGCCTCAGCCGGTTGCCGGAACATGAGTTCTGGCAAGAGCCTACCGCCCTGTCGAAGGTATAGGTCGGAGGAGCCGGAAGGGGTAAGAAACACCCTTCAGATACAGAGGCAAAAATCTCCCCCATACCCAGACCACGGACATCATCACAAGCATAACTTAGAGATTTCTCGGGAAAATCACAAATATTATCAGTTCTAACATCATCGTCACAAGCAAGACTGGAACCAACCCTAGCTTCTCTTGTATTTTCTCCCAGGGTCGGATGTAAGTGAAGCCTATAATTTTTTGGATTTCTAAAAGAGCAATCCGTCACTATTTCATCAAACATATAATAGGATCGAAGATTGATAAATCGACCAGAAATGAGAACCTTATAGCAAAAGATAGAGTCCACAGAGATATTAGGGTAAAATCTGTTAAGAGGCAATAGTTTGGGGGAAGATACCGTAGAGATGCACATGTAAACAAATCTTCCCGAATCACTCCAGAAAATCACAGATCCAATCGACAAAGTGTCGAGAGAGCCAAAAAGGGCAGGCACAGAACTAACAGGCTCAGAGGAAGAGATTACCTCGCCAGAGCCATTTACCTGGCCCTCGCAGTGCCTTCCGGAGCGGTCTTCCTGTCTGTGGCTTGAAGCAAAAGATACAGCCCAATAACAAAGCTTCTGTAGTTCCTCAGCCGGTGCTCCCCCCCCCCCCCCGACGATCTTGAAACTCATCACGTACCTCTCACCGTC
>JAMKQA010019102.1:0-16891 GCA_024699735.1 Posidonia australis
CCCCCCCCCCCCCCCCCCCCCCGGCACTCCTCCATCTTCCTCTTCACTCGTCCTTCCCGTCAACTGGTGGGTGCGGGTGACAGAGAGAGAGAGCCTGAGAGTGGGAGACAAGAGGTTGTGGCATGTGGGGCTAGTGGCAGCATGGGAGGCTCCTGAGCGATGTCCCTGAGGTCGTGGAGTGGCAGTGGACGTGCAGGGTCATTAGAGTTCGACGGAGTCAACCGGAGGGTCACCGGAGCTCGTTTCAGGTACGTATTTCCAATTTAATATGTAGAAATCATATGAAATAGTAGAAATGCCTAGGATGCATGTAATCTAGGCTAAATTTAATGTTTTAGAATTTTTGGGAATTTATTGTGATTTTTATGGGTATTTATGTCGGTGGTTGAGATTTAGGTCATTTTGACCCTTATGCCTTTACGATTTTGTATCTTGATGCATGGTGAATAGATTTCAGTTTTGTTTGTTAAGTTTTGGAGTAGACTCGAGGGTCTACCGCTTTTGTTTTAATCAAGATTTTTGATGTTTGTTTAGGGGTCTGATTAGAGCTCCCACATCGGGTGATTTTTGGGTGTCCTGCTACAGGTCGTCTGAATTCTCACAGAAAACTGGGGGTGCGGGCCGATTGTGCGGGCCACATGCTCAGGTTTGGCAACGGCTCTGGCCCTTGGTCTAGATTCTGTTGGTGTTCAAGCAAAACTGCTAGGGGTGCTGGCCAGACACGTGCTCCACATGCACGGGTTTGCCAGGGCATGTTTGGGATTTGTCCTAGATTTTTGGAAAAATAAATTTTAATGCAGTGGTTTTTCAGATTAGTTTGTTTTGTCCCTATAAGATGGGATTGTAGGCCGTCAGTGGTGGTCTCCTAGGACACCTGATGTACCGTTTTGTTGAGATTTTTAAAGAGTTTCCAAAGAAATAAAATGATTTTGGAAAGTGGATTTCAAAGAGATAGTTGGCCTGTTTTGGAAAATGATTTTCCGGGTTTTCTATGTGAGGGGCTGAGATAGTGTGGGACCATGTCGTCAGGACTAGGGAATGTGACGACATTCCAGGGTGGTCGGACACGACTCCCTAGTCGAGGTTCAGGGCCGAGATACCTGAGACTGAGGGACGTCGGATTCTGGAGGTAAGAGACTCCTTGACTGTCGTCTCGAGGCTAGGGTTGTAGTCCGCGTGTTGAGGTGTCTTGTGGCATGATAGGGATGTATGATACTCCTACTGTCGCCGTGAGCACTGAGGCTCAGGTGTGGGGTATGACACTCCCTCCTGAGCACCGTGTGGAGGACGCCGTGAGGAAGTGTACCCTGTGGTAGCCAGTGTGGGTGGGACACGTGCCCCATAATTGGTAGCGTCTTGAGAGACAGAACAACCTTGCCAAGGAGGAGTTGGCTTTTGAGGGTTTTCTAAAGAGGGAAAATCACGAGACAGTGAACGCTCCTGCACAAAGTGGCCATCACCTTGGCAATACAGAACGCTGTGGTCGCTCCTCAGTAGACTGCGTGTGGCCAAAGTTTGGTTGCCTGACGCAGGGCTTCCCGACTCATTGTGTGTGGTTTTGGCCATTGAGGGCCTTTGCTTGTGGTTTTGGACTAGTAGAGCCCCGATTGTGATTTTGGCCAGTGTAGGCCTGGTTTGTGAGGTTTTTGAAAAATGGTTTGCAAAATAAATTTAAAAGAAAATTAGTTAAGGTTTTGTTTCCCACTGTTTTTCCTTAGAGGCGTACTAGGTGACTTTTGTCACTCATGCATTTTTCCTCGTATTTTTGGTTTACAGGTGCAGGCATGCAGAGGTCTAGTGTAGTGCATATAGTTTAAAGTCTCCTAGCTGCACACACAAGTTCCTGGTAGTTAGATATTTTCTGTTTAGCTTTAATTTTCTTGTAATTTAATTTGTTTTAAATTATTGTAGAAAATGTAGGGTGTTACACATGACGAACCTAAATTGAAACTAAGTTGTTAGTTTTCTATATTATCATAATTAGTTGATATATATCAAAATTAAATAACAGATCAATATTTCACTATCAGTATAGAATGCAAGTGCAAAAGGAGTTTACAAAGTAAATGAAAGAAAACATTTACCAAAATAACAATAAAATTTCCTTAATCTTCATCATTATAGTCAATACTTTCTTGTTCTTCATTTTCATCATCATCTTCATTGTCATCTTCTGCAAACGTTTTTTCTTCATCTTAAACTTGCCACAATACCGAATTTAATGAAATTATAAAGATTTGATCTAGAGTATGGTCTACAACTATCAGTTGTGGAGGCTCGTAGTCAAGTTGATACAAGTCTTCAAACTCGTCAATCGTAGCATCACCGGCCATAGGAATGTAGGCACGTACTTTGATCTTTATTACATTGAAAGATTCATCTTTCTTCCTTTTTCTTGAAACTTGAGGTACATAACAAACTTGATCTGCTTGTGAAGCTAACACAAATGGCTTGAATCTCCTTAAGCATTTAGTTGATACAACATCTACAATATCATGCCTAATATCGTATGTGACTCCTTCTTTAGGGTCATACCAATCACAAAAGAACAATATCACTTTATTTGCACCAATGTATTCTAACTCGAGGATCTCTTTTAAGATACCATAATAGCTAATATGATCTTCTTCATAACATGATCCCTTCACTATAACCCCTGAATTTTGAGTAGTCAATCCCACACCATATTCTTGTGTGTAAAATCGATACCCATTTGCAAAGCAAGATCCATACAACTTTACTTGAAAAATAGGACTACAAGCTAAGTCTTTTAAGAGCTTTTGCTCTGAACTAGAATCAAGTTAGTTTACATGATTTCTAAACCACTTAAGAAATGTGTTCCTGAATAACTTTAAGATATCATCATCTTTTAGACTAGGACGGTCGACCATTAATTGTTCTCTGAATAGACTACACTTGAAAATTTAAACATAATAAGATAATTTAATAAATGTAAATTTATTAAATTGACATATCGAGAAAGATAACGAAAAATACTCGACAAAAGGTTCGACTTCATCGCAATTATCAAGAACATATAACTCTACAGCATCTTTCTCTCTCGAGGTCAGTAGACGTTCTTTCCCCTTTCCAAAAGGACGAACACTAGAACAAAAGATAGAAAGTATATCGTTTTGTTCTTCAACTCCCATATCATCGTTCCTCTGTATTCGATTATGCATTGTTTCAACCTTTTGTGAGAAATATCTTGAACAAAAAGTAGCAACCTCTTCGTAGATATGTTGTGCACTTATTGAACCTTCCACTCTATTCTTATTCCGAACTTTTTGTTTCAAGAAAAACATGTACTTATTAAGAAAGTAGATAAATTAGATAAACGATCTCCCAATAACAAAAAAGAAGCAAACTTTCTTTACAATAACATGTACCTCTCGAAAGGATACATCTATAGATATTGCACTGGTCCACCCACTTTGACTTTGTAAGGTAAGTGAATCATGAGATGCTCCATCGAGTCAAAGAAGGTAGGCGGAAATATCTTCTTAAGATTACATAATATGAGAATAATATTTCCCGTTAAAATCTCCGGACCTTTCACAGACAATTTGGAGAAGCAAATGGTCTTGAAGAATTTACTTAGATCTGTAAGTACATCTACAATGGACTTAGGCAATAAACCTCTAAATGCAAGGGGAAGTAATCTCTCCATAAACAAGTGACAATCATGGCTTTTCATTCCCTTAAAAGTATATTTCTTGATATCTACAATTTTTCATATATTTGATGCATATCCCTCTGGAAATTTCAAGTTGCTAACTCATTCACACACTGCCTTTATCTGATTCTTATCGAGTGTGTACTTTCCCTTTGTCATTTTAGTCTTTCCATTAGCATGTTCTATCAAGTTCAAGTCCTTACGATTACAAACCAACTTTAAATCTCTACGTGCATTCTCTGTGTCCATTGTCTTGCCCTTGACATCCATTATCGTGTAGAACACATTGTCAAATACATTCTTCTCGATATGCATGACGTCTAAATTATGCATAATTAAGAGCTTAGACCAATACGGTAACTCCCAAAATATACTGATCTTCGTCCAATTGTGAGTGTTTCCAAATCCTTCTAATAGTTGTGGACCAACATCATGGCTAAAAATGATCTACGCAAACTTTAAAAGTCGATTAAAAACTTGCTCTCTCGACAACTTGGGGGGTGAGTTAGACAGTTCGATTTTATTCTTCTTAAAAGCTTGTTTCTATCTTTGATATGGGTGGTCCATGAACAAGAATTGATGATGACAGTCAAAAAAACATGGCTTTCGACCATATTGAAGCTGAAATGACTTTGTATGTTCCATACAATGAGGACAGCTCATCTTCCCATGTATGTTCCAACCAGACAACGTCCCATATGCAGGGAAATCACTTATAGTCCAAAGCAAAGCAACCTTCATGTTAAAAGTTTGCCACTTGCTTGCATCATATGTCTCAACCTCAGTGTCCCAAAGCATCTTCAACTCGTCTACAAGAGGTCTCAAGTACACGTTAATGTATTTTCCAGAATGACTTGGACTAGGAATAAACAAAAACAAAAACATGTACGGCCTCTTATTACACATAAAAGGAGATAGATTGTATAGTATGATCATGACAAGCCAATAAGAGTAATCATTTCCTCTACCATGTGAATTGAATCAATTACTAGAAAGACCAACAGCAATATTACGATTTTCAGAAGCAAATGATAGAAAAGACTCTTTCAAGACTTACCAACACTTGGTGCCAAAAGGATGCTTCATATCAGAGTTCTGTGTACGATCTGCATGTCATGTCATATCTTTTGCAGTCTCTCTGTAATAGTACCACCTCTTTAGTCTCGGTGCTAGAGAGAAATAACGAAGCACCTTCTAAGGTACACATATCTTTGAGTCACTTTTGTAATGAGACTCGTGACATTTTAGACACTCCAATTTATCTTCGTGGTCTTTGTAGTATAAGATATGATGTTTACATAAAAGCACACATACAAGATTTTTATTGACTAAGAATACCAACAGGGTAAATCACTGGTTCGCAGTTTACTTAAAAATCAACCAATGAGGGGCCAAAATAACATCTTATTTATGGATTTGTAACTCCCTACGACTACAAATTTCAAGAGAAGGGGCAAGTTGTGTAAGAAATGGAGATGAGAAAGTGACTCGATGTTGTCTGTTTGTAGTGTGTATAACCTGGATTATATTGCGAAGCTTTTGATTTTGAAGATAAGGCTCTTTGGGTCCTCTCAAAGGGTTGTATCTTCACTAAGAGCTACCCAAGGTGGTAGGTAGGTGATGAGGATATGCTTTGTTGGTTCTGTTGTTGCTTGGAGGAGACAGCACCATCTATTTTCTTCATGTCAGGTCACTGGCTCAGCGTGGAAGGTAATTGATAACATACTAGAGATAGCGTAAAGATCCATGAATGCTCAAACAACACAAGAATATATAGAAACTGAGACACAGCAGATAAAATTTCTGTTCCATTTTAACAACCTACTGGCTACAATGGTTAACATGAAATGATGCCCTGTTTAAGGCAAACAGTTTCTGTATTGATATCTACTGACGTTATTTGCATGAATAAAGCTTCATCATATGCTTTATTTATCTTGCATTAGTGGAGTATTCAAGAAATTTTCGGTGCATATTGGTACTGGAATATAAAATTGTTATCTTGGCAATAACATTTGTCCTATTACACACATTGGCATATTTTTCACAACATTTTCAGAATGAAGGCCTCAAGCCAAATTATACTATTGTATTTATCTAGTTTTATGTTATTTTTTCATTTGGTGGAGAGTTCCCAACTTGATTATATGCTTGTACAATTTAAGTGGGTTGTACTTATTTGCAACTTCGCTGTATTGTTTTGATAGGTTCATCAGCTATATCAAGTGCTGACCTTTTTGGTCATGGTATAAGGGATTCTCAGTTTGATCTCACTGCATCTGACCTTATAAGCCGAATATCTTTCTAGGTATTGTCCTCAACTTATTAATAGTATTGTCGTTTCTTTTTTTTAGTGGACAAGTAATAATCTATAGAAAGATATTATACATGTGCAAATACCTGAATAAACTAAACACAAATTGGCCTAGTAATATACAGTTTATCTAATCACTCATGTAGGCTTCCAACCAACCAAAAGACAATAACATGGCAGCCAAGATAGAAATAGGATAAAAATTGATTGTGAAAATGGAAAGCCAAGAACAAAAGATTCTACCTCTCAGCATCAACAATGGGACATTTTTATCTAATTGTTGTGTGCATCAGCAATAGCACAAAACGTTAAAATGAGAATTTGATGGTATGTGTTGACCAACCTAGACAAATACCAACCAAAAAAATAAGATGGTGGAAGGAGATTTCTACATGGAAAAAATATTGCTTCAAAATAAATATTTGATCGTTTGTTATCTCCTGAAGAAAGTGGAGGTATTCTGGAGCTGGTGTTATTGCTTTCTGGAAATAATTCTGAAATATGATAACTAGTTCGAGTTAAAAACCCCGAAGAGTGTAGTGGTTGACCGATGATTACTAACAATTCTGGTTAAACTCTAAAGTCATAGTGTAGAAGACAACATCAATAGAATTTCTCTAGGTCATGTGAATCTAATAAATGATCACAAATTTACCCATAACTTCGCATGATCATCTTTGTAAATAATTAATGATGAAAATTTTGATAGAAAATAGTACAAAGAAATATCACAAAAATTGTTCTTTACATGCTTCCTAGAATGGTAGAAGTAGCTAGGATTCATTTGCAGCAACTAACAGTGGAAGAATCAAGACAAGTGAGCACGTTAGTGCATTACACAGTAAGCTTGCAAGATAAGGAACAAAACTAATGCACCGTCGAGGAGACACTACGGAAGTGGTGTAGAAGGTTAGAGCACCGTCGAGGAGGCGGAGGAGGACGAGTGACGAACAATGAGGAAAGGTGAACGAGTGAGACAGAGGAGGAGGACGATATCAAAGGATGCACCGTCGAGGAGGCACTGTGGAGGTGATGTAGAAGATCGGAGCACCATTGAGGAGACTGAGGAGGACGAGTGACAGACAAGGAGGAGAGCCGGAGGAGATTCAAACAAGTGAATTTAGAGTAAGAAAGAAAGGGGCAAAACGACCGGCATCAGGTTATTTTATATCTGAATTAGCGAGAATTTTAACGAGGACATTTCTTCGCTATTCACTTGCTAAATAAAAAACGAGAACATTGTGAGAAAAAATCCTTGTAAAAAACTCGCTACATTATTATGATGTAATTTCCTCGTAAAATCCCTACTATATGTCCTCATTATATTGCGAGGACATTTCTTCGCTAAGTCCTCGCTCTTTGTTCTCGCAAAATCCAATTTTTCTTGTAATGCAGAAGACTGACTAGCCTGGAACTGGAGGAACCAGGTATACTCAGATGGTTGAACAATAACTGTCTCAATAGTATCCAAATCTTCAAGGGTACTGTTGATGGTAGCAACATTTTGAGCCCAAGCAGTTCTCTCAAACTTCTCTCAGCATTTCTCAACAATATGATTAATTCAGCCACAATATGTACACTTTTTAGGTCCATCACCAAAACCACAACCATAGCCATGACCATGCTAAGAACTGACTAGGGTGGAGGAATCAATGTGGATAGTGAGAGTGCTAGTAGAAATCTAAAGAACATGAGAAAAAAAACTGTTGACAATGAAGAAACAACATTACCTCCAAGAATCTGTTCACAAATCTGGAAGGTAAATTCAGGTTTTAGTGCAGAGAGAAACTTGGCCATAGCCAGTTCCTCATGATATTCTCTCATCGTAGTAACATTAGCAACCAATGGTTGATACACCTTCAGCTCATCCAACAGTACCTGAAGAGAGGTGTACAATTCCTGAATCAACTAATCTTCTTGTTGGAGGCTAAAAAACTACTCATAGACCTTGACAATACAAGATATATTCTTTTCATGCCCATAAGTACTCTTTAAGATATCCCATATCTTCTTGGCCAAAGTAAGCATGGGGACATCACAAGCAATTTGTTCTCCCATATTGTTTGCTAACTAAGAAATAATTCCACAATTAATTGCAAACTAGTCATCATATAACAGATCCTTCACATCTGGAGAATCATGAGTAATATGGTGAATCTTCAAATGAACGCTAAGAAATACTTGAAAAGATTTAGACCATAATAGGTAAATTTTATCATCAACTTGATAGATGTGCTGCTAAGACTTCATGTCCATCCATCGTGAGAAATAGTAGAAAACGATGAGGCCATTATCACAAACACAACACCATAAATAAGGGTAAATCAGACAAACCATGTAGGAGTAGCTAGGTAGGCTAGAGACCTCACACAAGGGTCTTTTCATCAATAATGGTAGAGCACGTCCTCAAATATGAAGGAAAGTCAAAGGTGGGCTGTAGAAAACTACCGACTAAAGGTGGGTACGATTCGGTATGAGGCAAAACCTCAAATCAAACCATAAGGATCAATTTGAACAATTTTCAAATCAAACCAAACCATTTTATCTATTGAAACTAAGCCAAACTACTCAAGATCAATTTGGTTTGGTTCACTTTGTGGTTTAACTATTTAATAAAATATAAAAATAATGTGTTAATACTTTTTTTTCTCCATCCTACTACATATCATGCTAGAAAATAAAATATGATACAAATATTAAAACTCTGAATACAAATCTAATCCATAAATAGTAACACTTTTTTTGGACAAAATATAAAATTCCATTAGGAAATCGACTTACCCTGCCATAATTTAAATTATTTGGAAGAATCTAACTATAATATAAAATTCTAAAGTTGCAAATAGATATTAAATATAATCTAAGTATGTTATATATATTAATATAATGGTACCATATAACTTAACATGTCAGTATGTTACATATATTAATATTGAATTTAAATATTTAATATACATATATGACCTATTGAATTGGTTAAACCGCTCCTAAAACCACAAACTGAACCATATGAATCAATTTGGAGATATTTTAAACTGAACCGAACTACTAAATTTAAAAACCAAATTGAACCACTAAAATTGATTCAATTAACCAATTTGGGTGGTTTGGATGTCCACCCCTACCATCGACCCTTGTACAAGAAAGGGAGAAGCCGACAACTGGAAGAGAAGCTAGCAACAGGGGAAGATTGGTGGTGCCAAGAAAGGGTTGGGCTGCTTCCAGTGACGGCGGGCTTGGCTGCCAATGGCAACTTGCACCACTACTACTACTTCTGACAATGACGGCGGCAACAACGATGACAGCTACTTTTGTGTGCTCTTTTTTATTTTCTCAATCTCAACTTTGATACCATGTTAATGGAAAGATTTTCCATTGCATTAAACTTAGAATAAGGAATTACACATGTACTTAAAGACAAATAAATGGATAAGATAAATTGATATCCTTTATCCACAGACAAAACTAACTCCAACAACCTTTTCTTTAATGTGCAAGGAAATTGAACAGTATTGTTGAGGTGATCTCCCGCATTGACCATAAATTGAGCCTTGTGTCTGCCAAGTGTTCGATCATATACTAGTCTTTTGATGAGGGCGTGAAGGAAAGTGAGTTCTCCAAGGCCCATGAAGATCTGGTACCAGTGAAGGCTTATGAGTCTGTCAGTGGAGAGCACCACTGCGGGTGAACATGATGATGAACGAGATGAATATTATGGTCCAAGTGACATTGTTTCGATACTGTGAGGTTCAAACCCGACCTCTTGTACCGCCACAACAAAACTTTAAAACTAAATTGAGTGATCATGGACGTCCTCGTGTCACTATTTTGGGTTTTATATGCCTTGCATTTCTTCTCAATCTTTTCTCGTATAATGAAGCTAGCTCCTTTCATGTCATATTCCATACGTAGTTCTGATTCAAGTAACAGAATTGGGAACCCCTATATTTTCAAACCACTATCCTTCTTTGTCCCCAAGATGAGCTCCCAAGATGTTCAATGGTATTACAATTATAACATCCCAAGATTTAATCCCACATTGTTTAAAATAGGAAATGATATTAAATAAAGACTAAGATCAACTTCAATTTAAGTATTTTAAACTTGATTCTTAGATTTGAAATTTTTATTGATCAATTGAACCTAGTTACAAATAATATCGGAACTTAGATCATCGAAAATGTAGAAACTAAATACTACATTCAAAGAAATGGAAACTATCTCTAAAATTTTAAATCGTTTAGTTATAACTGTGGACTCTAATGAAGACATCAAATATTCAAATGAGAGATATTGTAACATATCAAGATTTAGTCCCACATTGTTTAAAATAAGAAGTAGATAAAGTTAAATAAAAACTAAGGTTGCGTTTGGAAACGCTTTTTCTTACGCAGCTTATTGAAAAAAGCTGATTTTTTTATTAAGTTATACTTTTTGTAGCTTTTACGAAGATAAAGAAAAACTTATTTAATTTACATGTCTAATAAGCACTAATAAGTTAATCAAAGGAATATATTGCTCTCGCCATTGCCGCCAACTGTCACCCACTCGCTGACATGTCATTACTGTTGGCCACTATTATCATCCCCGTCGACCACCACCATTACCGCCATTCGCCGTCGCCGACCACTGCAGTTGTCATTGACCACCACCGTCCACCGTCGCAAGACACAACCATTGTTGGGTCGCCACCATCGACTACCACCACCGCTGTCGTCGACCATCACCATCTCAATCACCCACTTGCAGCCATCCTCGACCACCACCACCATCATCGTCGACCACCACCATCTGTCATCACTGCTAACCACCTGTAACACCCGTAAAATTTATTTTGTAATTATTTACATTTTATGAATTTTATTCCTAGCTGGGTGTTACTATTCCGAGGCCCGTTGTGTGGTTTTGTGCTTTTGAGCTTGAACCTCCTAGGCTGGCTTTAGTTTGCATGTCCCTGTGCGTGGTTTGGTACTGTGCATTGTGGCACCGTGGGGTCCACGTGGGGCCCGCGTTCGTGGGTCGTTGGTTGTGGTTAGTGGTTGGGCGGAGTGGTTGGTTGCTCGTGCGGTGTGTCGATGGCTGAGATGTGTAGGTGAGTACGTTCCTAGCTACTACGGGCGCAAGCTTTATAAGCTACACCGCACTCCTCCACCGTTCGTCGCCGTCTTCTCCTTCCTTCCTCTTCTTTCCTTCTCCTCCCCGACTCGCACTTCTCCTTCCCCACCCTTCCTTCCTCCCCACTCCTCCTTCCTCTTTCCCTTCTTATTCTCCTTCCACTCATATCCCCTGTTCCTTCTTCTCGTGCGTTGACGGAGAGAGAGAGAGGGAGCACTGCGGAAGGGCTGAGGTGGCTTGTGGTGGTGCGTGGAGCTTGGGTGGAGCATCCCTGAAGCTGTGGAGTGCACCTATGGTCGTATTTTCGTCAGAGTCGGTCGGAGATCGTCGGAGGTGTTTTGAGGCACGCATCTTCACCTCATGAAATAGAGAGCATGAAATTGGTAGAAGATGCTAGGATTACATGGAATTTAGGTAAATTTACTTTCCTAGAATTTATTGTGATTTTATGAGAATTTATGGCGAATTTATTGCCATTTATGATGGTTGGTGCGTTTTGGGTTCTTTTGACCCTTCTGTCTTTCTGATTTTGTATCTCGATGCATGGTGAATGGATTTTGTTTTTGTTTGTTGGGCATTGGAGTAAACTCGAGGGTCTACATCTTATGTTTTATGTAAGATTTTTGAAATTTGTTTAGAGGGTCTGATCGGAGGTCCCAATTGGGGTGATTTCGGACGAAAAGGTTTGGGTTGTTTTCTAGTTTCGCAGACTTGACATACCGAAACGGAAACGGCATACCGAATCAGTGGATTTCGGTATATCGATTCTATTCGACATACCATTTTTCTGTCAGTTTGGTCGTCTGGTCGAAATTCGGTCGTCCGATTTTGGACGATCTTCTGAATCAGGATATTTCGGTCGACCGAACTAGTTTCGGTATATTGAATTTGACCTGAGTGTTGACCGTTGACCTGATTCGGTCGACCGATCTAGACCGGTCTACTGAACCACAGGTTTTCGGCATACCGAACCTGTTTTCAGCATGCCGATTCTAGGCCTAAATGTGCTTATATAATGTGTTTTCTGAGGGCTTTCTGGATTACCAAGTTTTGTCCCATTGAGGGGGGACTGTAGGCCGTCAGTGGTGGTCTCCTAGGACACCTGATGCGCCGTTATGCCATGGTTTTGGAAGCATTTTCAAAGATATGAAAATGATTTTGGAAAATGAATTTCAAGGAATAGTTGGCCTGTTTTGGAAAATGTTTTCCTTGTTTCTGTGTACCGGTCGAGACAATGTGGGACCGTGTCTTCGAGACCAGGGAATGTGACGACATTCTCGGGTGGTCGGACCCAGACTCCTTGGTTGAGGTCGAGGCTGAGATACCTAAGGCTCAGGGGCGTTGGATCTTGGAAGTATGAGACTCCTTGACTGTCGTCCCGAGGCTAAGGTTGGAGTCCGTGGATTGAGATGTCTTATGGCATGACAGAGAGGTATGATACTCCTGTTGTCACTGTGAATACTGAAGCTCGATTGTTGTCGAGTGTGGAGGTATGATACTCCCTCTTAAGCACCATGTGTAGAGGACGCCGTGAGGAGGCGTACCCTATGATGGCCAGTGCGGGTGGGACACGTGCCCCGTAGTTGGTAGCGTCCTAAGAGACCGGACAACCTTCCCAGGGAGGGGTTGTCTTTTGAGGGTTCTCCTGAAAAAGAGGAATCGTGGGACGGTGAACGCTCCTACACAGGGTGGCCGTCACCGTGGTAGTGTAGAGCGTTGTGGTCGCTCCTCAGTGAACTACGTGTAACCATAGTTAGGTTGCCTGACGCCGGACTTCCGGATTCACTATGTGTGGTTTTGACCATTGAGGACCTTTGTTTGTGACTTTGGGCCAGTAGTGCCCCAATTGTGGTTTTGACTGGTATGGGCCTGATTTATGAAGTTTTGAGAAAATAATTTGCAAAATGAATTTAAAAGTAAAATGGATTATAGTTTTGTTATCCGTGGTTTTCCTTGGGATGCGTACTGAGTGACGTCTGTCACTCATGCGTTTTCCTCGTGTTTTGGTTTGCAGGTGCAGGCATGCAGACGTTTAGCGTAGTGCATATAGTCTGGAGTCTCCTAGCTGCACACACAGGTTCCTAGTAGTTTGATATTTACTGTTTAACTTTAATTTTCCCGTAATTTAATTTATTTTAAATTATTATGGAAAATGTGGGACGTGACACCACCACTGTCGTTGTTAACCACCACTACTGTCAGCACCGACCACCACCACCACCACCGTCGTAGCCCACTTACTGTCGTCCACCGCTACTGGCCACCACCGCCGTCGCCGTCGTTAACCACCACCGTCCACTACCATTACCCACAACCACCACCACCTTTGGCCACCGCCATCACTACCATCAACCACCACCATAACCATTGCCAACCACCACCCATTTACCGCCATCACTGGCCACCACCGTCGCCATAATCAACCACCACCATCCGCTGTCGTCATTGTTGGCCACCCCTATTGCAACTACAGGCCACCACCACTATAGTAGCCCACTTACCGCCATTTGTCGTTGTCGATCACCATCATTCACCGCTGCCACCGTCTTCAACCACCACTGTCTACTGTCGTCATTGGCCACCACTACCACTACCACCCTCCACCATCTACTACGATGTTGTAATTAAAATTAACTTCTAAGAATATCAATGGAAAAATTATAATTAATATTCATAATTTTTCAAAAATTTAACATCTATTAACTTTTCTAAAAGTTACATCATGAACTAAAAAACTACAACCAGTTTTTTTGAAAAAGTTCGATAAACTGACTCATTTGGAAACACTTACTAGACAAAAAATACTTAACATAATAAACTAGTGTAAAAAAAATGCTTCCAAATACTACCTAAAATCAACTACCACGTCAACTTGAGCTTAACTATTTTAAGTGCAATTGTTGAGATTTATATTATTATAAGTCAATTGAACCTAGATTGTTGCAAGGTCTTCTTTTGTCGTATCTTCACAAGGAAACTTCTAACATTTTTCTCCATCATCTTATGCTCTCAACAATCAACACGACCTTTGCAACATCATAGTACACGAGAGGATTGGATTTGCTGTAAAGACAGATTTGGAAACACAAGTAATTGACTTTCCTGAAGAACGTGGAAAGCATTTACATAATATATGCCAATCTCATCAGATTCACAAACTGCAGCACTATTTTCAGGCTGATCACCTATTTTGCCAAGACATTGTCAACAATTGTTGCACTAGTAATCCTCAGTTTTCCTGAAAAGTAGTTTTATTCTGAATAAAAGTGATAGTTACTCCAAAAACTATCTTCAATAACTCAATTTCATGCAGAATTATAAAACATACAAGGTATTTGCTACTTTAAATCAAATTATGTCACTGCTGTACTGCTGTTAAGATGGCCAGTCATGACAACGATACATTGAAAGACATTGTTGCTGGAATTTGACAAAGAAAACAAGAACATGGATGATGTCTCATTCTCTTTCCTAAACCATTAGTCCGTCTAAATGCAGTAAAGGAACCACATTGTTTGGGATGAAATGAAACTAAAAAATCAAATATATCGAATAAGGGCATGGCAAAAGACAGGGAAAACAAAATATAATAATTATTATCCTGTAACTCCATTTTTTGGAAATCTATTGTCTTTTTTATCCTAATGACAACAATTTCTCATAATGAGACTCGAAACTTCTACCTTTTCTCCATGAAGCAAAGAACAATTTTTCACATTTGTTTTCAGTGAGAGCAAGAAAAATAGAAAAGGCACGTGGATTACAACAAAATCAGCATCAGAAAAGAATTATTAAACATGAGTATTGTACCTTCTATCCAACAGAAACCAAGATGCTTGAAATAACATAATAGTGCACCCTTTAGGTTCTTCCTCACTGAACTACTATACTTTTTAGCTGTATAGAAAGCCATTGAAAAGTAAAATGCCTTGATTTGCATTGACGGCATACAACAGGAATACTTGACAACCGTGTTGTACATAGCAATTGCTCAAATTTTCCACCTATGTTTCTTCTCGATACCTTTTCCTGAAGCCACAATCTGTTGCTGTGCTTGTATTTCTCCAAACCAGCTTGCTTTGTTTCTCATTGCCATTCCGTATGAATGAAAGATGCTGTGATATTTGCACAGCAGCAATTAGTCAATCGAAAACAAGCAACGAAAATAAGCAATAGATTTTAAATAATATAATACCTGTCTTGCTCTCTTCTCAATGGGTGTCCACGTAGGAATTAGGACAGAAGTATCTTTTTTCTCAGGTTTGAATGAATTAACTTGTCTTTCAGTATGCTTTTGCCGATTCAACCTAGATTTCATCTTTAGCTGGTAGCCACCTTGGTACCTAAAGCTGTCGATAAGAGATGGACTTCGACTCTTGGGAACTTTTGGTTTGTTTCTTGAACCATCGATAAAGTTGTGACATGTATTGCAAGCAAGGGATTGCTGAGGCATTCTACTCTTCTCCTTGACTTTGTTGAAGAATTCAATTGTCCAAGGTGATCCTTTACAAAATTTAGATGATTGAATGGAATTTGAAAATAAATTTTCATCATATGTATCTTTAAATTTTGCTTGGTCATATAATCCAAGAGTACTCTCTGTGCCTCGTGGCATGGTTTTCTCCCTTGAAAATTGTTCTTTTTGCTTCATTTGTAATGGATCACTCTTCAAGGCTGAAAATGATGATACATAGTTGTCCTTGGTCCTCTTCTTGTGATCAACTAAAGAAGACCGTGGTTCTATATCATGGTCAATCTCTGGAAATGTTGGTAAGAGAGTGCGGCTTGCAACATCAAATCCCAACCTTCTACCAGTGAAAGAGTTTTGGATTCTTTTGCCTCCAACTTCTGGCCTTCTTGAGAGATTTATGGGATGCAGTGAAATATTATTGTCCAGAATGGAGTAGTTATGATGAATCACATTGCCATTGAAATCTTCATGCATGTCGAAATAGTCTGGCTGGGCATTTGAACCAAGATATTCCATTGTACAAGCACTCTCTCCCCCTTTTTCACCAAAGAACTCATCATTTAGGCAAGACATGGTACCTTTGGTTTTTACAACTTTCACCTGAGTATCAAAACAGTCCCTTGACCAATTCGGTTGCGAGGCATGAGAAGGATGAATAGTGTCAATATTTGCTTGGTTCGGTGACTCAACACACAGTAAATCATCCATTTGTTGGACATTAATATCAGCATCTACTCTGCATTTTTGCCTTTTATTCTGAGATTGTACTCTGCTACTATTTATATCTGAATCGATGGACGAACAGTCTGTCATTCCAGATTTAGATTCTCCCAACTCCCCATATTTACAAAGAGTGCTGAACAAAGAGATGATTTCATCTGGTATGCCGTACTTACCAATTGCTTGAATTCTAAGGTCATGTGACAACTTAAGAAACTCCACTAGTGTGCCACCGGAGGACAGTATCACATGAGCTGAGAGTGGATCAATTGAAGGAAATTTTACAAGAAATGATTCTGCAAGGGTTTCCGACTCCAGCATTGCTGAATAAAGGCCTCCACATAATTGTGTTGTGTGCTTAATGCAGCTTAGAATAATCTCATCAGTTGACTCTAAGGAATATGAGCAGAACAGCTGTAAGTGCATGTCAAGGCTAGCAGCTGCTGCATATAGTGCATCAGATGATTCCATTACAGCTACAAGAAAGCTGCTTTCCCCCTCAAATATCTAGAAAGATTAAAAGCACAAGTTCTTTTTTTAAACGTTCTTTGAAATGGACATATAATTAGGACTATTCGAAGAAGTACACCAAGAA
>JAMKQA010019103.1:0-10116 GCA_024699735.1 Posidonia australis
GGAAAGGGCCTACCTTGTCCGAGATGTTCCTTCAAGAAAGAAAAGAAAGACCCAAGATAAGAAGTTCCTTGATGCTTTGGAAGGGCTGAGAATATCTTCGGATGCAAGGCAAAGCTTGAGTGCTCAAGTGGATGGTTGCAGAATTCTGGAGAAAGCTAGTGTAGCTCTATCTTTCAAGATGATCAGCCCTTTCAAATGGTTGCTTATGGGGTCTATATATAGGGATTCCTCATGGTTAACTCCTAGGACAACAAGGAGCCTCGTAGACGAAAAGTCTAGAAGATTCCATGGCATATTCGTTGGTAGAGGTAACAGCCATGGGAGGTGGAAAGCCAGCAGCCTGAGAAATGGCTGGGCACCTGGTATGTGCACCGAGTTGGTGTGCTAGCTAGGTGTGCTAGGTTGGTGTGCTAGCTAGGTGTGCTAGGTAGATGTGCTAGGTAGGTGTGCTAGGTAGATGTGCTAGCTAGGTGTGCTAGCTAGGTGCTCTAGGTAGGTGCTCTCCCCTACTTGTCTAGATTTCTAGTTGGGCTGCGGGCCTGCTATGGGTTTAGGATTAGTTCAAGGGTTAGCCACATCCAAAGCAACATCTGGAAAGCTCATCTATGAGTCACCTCTAAATCGGGGTGTCTACACCCGTCCCCTAGTCGGCTGCTGTAGTGCGCTTCCTACCTTCTTAGGCGGTTCCGGACAAGATCTTTGAACGTGTCCCGCCTTCCCACAATTATAGCACACCACTGGAGAGGGAGTTCGCCTAGGATGAGGGCAATATGCAGCGACGTGGCCCACTTGACCACAGTTGAAGCACTGGTTCCCACCGAGAGCATTGGACCCTGTCTGACTGAAGCCAGCTCCACTACACCCAGCAAAAATCCACCGGCCCGCAGAGGAAACGCTGGACCTTGCCTTCTACTTCTTCTCAAGGCTACCCAAATCACCAACACTTGGAGGACCAGAGAAAGAGAATCGAGAGGTAAAAGAAGACTTACCCTTCCCTTTGGGACGACTCTCCAAAAACTTCTGATGCTCTGCCTCGAAGTGGTAAGCCATCCCAACCATGTCCTCCATAGTGTGGCACCTACAGCCCATCACCTTCACCCAAAGCCCAGGGTTCAAGCCGTCTAGAAACCTCTACACCCGCTCCTCAGACTCATAGGCAGGAGCAAAGCATTCCAACCGGGCGAACTAAGTCTCATACTTGAGCACCGACATCGTGCCCTGCTCCAAACTCCAGAAATCACGGCGAAGCTGCTCCTTCACATGAGGGGAAAGTACTTGTCATAGAAGGCCGCCTTGAAATCCTTCCACTGGATACTAGTAGTGACTGAGTCTGAGAACTTCAGCCACCTCACAGACCCCCACCACCTATCTGCCTCACCATCCTACAGGTAGGTCGCCAGCCGCACCTAATGCTCCTCTGGGCACGCCAAGCTCTCCAGCATCTTCACCACCTTCTCCAGCCAGGCCTCGCTCTCTTCAACACTGACCTTGCCCTTGAATGACGACGAACGGAGCTTCGTGAACTGGTTCAGCCATGGGTCACCTGATGGTCCACTGGCACTACTCTTGCTGAACGCGTGGGAAATCCCATGTGCCAAGCTCTTCAGTTCCGCACGAACTGCCTTCCATCCATCTACGTCCTCTCGGGACTCGGTCTCCACGACAGGGGCCTTGCCCTTACGACCACGAGGAGGCATCCTACCGGAGAAAGGCAAAGTACTTGCACCACAGACAAAGCAACAACCAGAAAACCATGTCGAGAAATCAGGTGCAAACTATATCATGCATGCAAAACCTACAGAGTCTCTAGACCAGACACCTAGGGTGTCGTGCAACCTAGTGAACCTAGGGCTCTGATACCAGATTTGTCACGCTCCAAATTTTCCACAATAATTTAAACAAATTAAATTACGGGAAAACTAAAGCTAAACAGTAAAATATCTAACCACCAGGAACCTATGTATGCGGCTAGCAGACTCCAAACTATATGCACTACGCTAAACCAATCGCATGTCTGCACCTGCGAACAAAACAACAAGGAAAATGCATGAGTGACCAAAGTCACCCAGTACACACCCCACAAAAATCGCGGAAAACAAAATCGTAATCAATTTTCCTTTTAAATTCCTTTCACAAACTCTTTTCTCAAAACCTCAAAAATTAGGCCCACACTGGCCAAATCTACAAACCAGGGCTCTACTAGCCTAAATCCACAAGCAAAGGCCCTCAATGGCCAAAACCACACACAGTGAGTCGTGAAGCTCGGCGCCAGGCAACCAAACTCTGGCCACACACAGTCCACCGAGGAGCGACCCTAGCGTTTTGCACTGCCACGGTGAAGCCACCCTATGCAGGAGCGATCACCATCCCGCGATTCCCCTCTCTTAGGAGAACCCTTAGAAGCCAACCCCTCCCTGAGAAGGTTGTCCTATCTCTTAGGACGCTACCAGCTATGGGGCACGTGTCCCACCCGCACAGGCCACCACAGGGTACGCCTCCTCAAGGCGTCCTCCACATTCGGTGCTCAGGAGGGAGTGTCATACCTCCACACCCGACAACACCCGAGCCTCAGTGCTCACAGCGACAGCAGGAGTATCATACCTCCCCGTCATGCCACAAGACACCTCAACCCGCAGACCACAACCCTAGCTTCGAGACGACAGTCAAGGAGTCTCATACCTCCAAGACCCGATGCTCCTCTGCCGCAGGTATCTCGGCCCCATGACCTCAATAGGGGATATCGCGCTCGACCACCCAAGAATGTCGTCACATTTCCTGGTCCCGACGACACAGTCCCACGCTGCCTCGGCCCACACATAGAAACTAGGAAATCATTTTCCAAATCAAGCCAACCATTCCTTTGAAAATCATTTTCCAAACCATTTTCATATCCTTTGAAAACTCTTCCAAAACCTTGGCAAAACGGCGCATCAAGTGTCCCAAGGGACCACCACTGATGGCCCACAAGTCCCTCTCATAGGGACAAAACACGGCAACCAGAAAGCCATCGAAAACACATTTTGCAAACTCACTTGGCCCAGAATCGGCATGCCGAAAATCAGATTCGGTATGTCGAAATCCCTTGATTTGGTATGCCGAATTGGGGTTAACGGTCAACACTCAGGCCAAATTTGGTACACCGTCCAAAAACGGAAGACCGAATTCCGACCAGAGGACCCAAACTGACAGAAAAATGGTATGCCGAGCAGAATCGGTATACCGAAATCTCCTAATTCAGTATGTCATTCCCATTCGGTGCTCGAGAGATAACTATTGTTGTAGGCGAACTCAATCAACGGCAAATGGTCCTCCCAACTCCCTTGAAAGTCTAAGGCACATGCTTTGAGCATATCCTCCAGCGTCTGGATAGTCCTCTCTGTCTGACCATCCGACTAAGGATGAAATGCTGTGCTATAGTTGAGCACAGTGCGAAAGGCCTCCTGCAGAGTTCTCCAGAACCTTGAGGTGAACCTCGTGTCTCTGTCTGACACGATGGACACCGGAACACCATGTAGCCTCACCACCTCGGAGACATACAACTCCGCCAAGTGGTGCATCAGAAGCTTCACCCAAATGGCAAGGAAGTGAGTAGACTTGGTTAGCCGATCCACGATCACCTACATGGTGTCGTTCTTCCTTTGAGTCCGTGGCAAACCAGTCACGAAGTCCATCAAGATGTGCTCCCACTTCCACACAGGAATATTCAACGGCTGCAAAGTCCCTCCAGGTCTCTGGTGCTCTGCCTTGACCAGCTGGCAGGTATTACACCTCGCCACATGGTCAGCAACATCTCTCTTCATGCTAGGCCACCAAAAATTCCGCTTCAGGTCTTGGTACATCTTCGTACTACAAGGGTGAATAGTGTACCTAGACCGATGCGCTTCATCCAACAACCTCTACCTAGCCTCCTCATGCTAGGGCACATACAGACGGCTATCATACCTCAACTCTCCATATGCCCCAACAGAGAAATGAGGCTCTCCTCCAACCTCAAGCTTCTCAAGCACAACCTGAACAAATGGATCCAACTGCTGGCAGGTGACAATAAACTTTAACAGCTTAGGGCGAACAGACAAGTTGGCCACCCAGGCACCAACCGTTCCCCGAGCTTGCCACTTCGGCTTGTAGCTCACCAGATCCTCCAACATGGTCCACTCCTTAACCATCAAGCTCGCCATCACGTACGTGCGCCAACTCAGGGCATTGACGACCACGTTGGCCTTGCTAGGATGGTAGGACAGGCTGAAATCATAATCCTTCAAATACTCCATCCAACGGCACTGCCTCAGGTTGAGGTCTCGCTTGCGTGAAGATATACTTCAGGCTCTGATGATCAGTGAAGACCTCAAACTACTCCCCATAGAGATAGTGTCGCCAAAGCTTGAGAGCAAACACTACGACAACCATTTCTAAATCATGGGTCGGGTAGTTCTTCTCATGATCCTTCAGCTGGCGCGAAGCATATGCGATAACATTGCCATGCTGCATCAGAACACACCCTAACCCAATGCCGCTGACATCACTAAACACAGTGAAGCCACCACTTCTAGAAGGCAGAGTCAACATAGGTGGAGAAACCAAACGAGACTTCAGCTCTTGGAAACTCACCTCATAATTCTAGTTCCTGCAAAAAGGAACACCCTTCCATGTCAACTTTGTCAAAGGCGTGGCTATGCAGGAGAAATCCCTGATAAACCTCCTATAATAGCCCACCAGACCCAAGAAACTCTTGATCTTGGGGTCAACGGTCAACACTCAAACCAAATTCGGTATGCCAAAATCCCTTGATTCGGTATGTCAATTCTAAATTGGTATGCCGAATTGGGGTCAACGGTCAACACTCAGACGAAATTCGATACACCGTTCAAAAATGGAAGACCGAATTCTGACCAGAAGACCCAAACTGACAGAAAAATGGTATGCCGAGCAGAATCGATATACCAAAATCTCCTGATTCGGTATGTCGAATTCTGCGAAACCAGAAAACAGTCCAAACCCTATCGTCCAAAATCGCCCCAACTAGGACCTCCAATCGGACCCCCTAAACAAACACCAAAAATCTTGGATAAACATGTAGTGTAGACCCTCGAGTCTACTCCAAAACCCAACAAACAAAACTAAAATCCATTCACCAGGCATCAAGATACAAAATCACAAATGTAGAAGGATCAAACCGACCTAAAACGCAACCACCGTCATAAATGCCCATAAATGCTCCATAAATCCTCAATAAATCACAATAAATTCTAGGAAAGAAAATTTACCTAGATTTCATGCAATCCTAGCATTTTCTAGCAATTCCATGCTCTCTATTGCAAGGAGTGGAGATGCGTACCTGAGAAATGCTTTCGGCGATCCTCGACCGACTCCAGCGAACTCCGGCGCAACCATGACCACGAGGCACTCCACGCGAGCTCCGCACACCACCACGAGCAACCACAGCACTCCGCTTTACTCCCTCGACCTCTTCCTCTCTCTCTGTCAGCTCGCGCGAGAAGGGGATACAGGGGAAACAGAGGAGGTGAGGGGACAAGTGGAAAGGAAGAAGGGGAAGGAAAAGGAAGGAGAAGGAGAAATAAGGAGGAAAGGAAAGAAGGTGGAGGAGGAGGAGAAAGAGTAGCGCCGTCGAAGAGGAGGGGGAAGGAAGAAGAAGGAAGGAGAAGAAGGCAACGGGTGGCAAGGAGAGGTGCAGTGCGGTGCATCTTATCAAGCCTACGCCTGGAGTAGCTGAAAACGTGCCCACTTGCGCATCTCAGCCACTGGCACACCGTACAGCATCCAACCGCCAGCCACCACCAATGAGGCCAACTGCGATCCTCAACCACCAGCCCACACACAAGCGAGCCCAACGGGGACCCCACACCAGGCCCCACAAGCACAGTGCCACAATGCGTAGTGCCAAACCATGCACAGGGACACGCAAATAGAATCTAGCCCACGAGGCCCAAGCCCAAATGCACAAAACCACACAACAGGCCTTAGAACAGTAACACCCGTCTAGGAATAAAATTCATAAAATGTAAATAATTACAAAATGAATTTTACGGGTGTTACAATGACACTAGAGAGAGGACCAATGTAGAGATGCAAACTAACCATCAAGGGATGAAAAGTCAACAAGGCATGTTGGATGGAATATGCATCAATAGGAAGACCATGTCATCCGAAAGGTGCATTGAACTACTGTGGACTGAGTTGTAAGCCAAGTTGTAATACCAGTATTACCCATGGCATGCCCTTAATTAATTAGAGACCTAGTAGCTATAAATTAAGTGTTTCTCATCTAATCCAAGCTTAGCACCCCTTCCCTTCGAACTCTACTTTCTGAAACTTTAGGAACCACATAACCACACACTGAGGTTCTGGATAGAGGTAGATAATTAAAATTTCCATTTTTAATCTTAGTTTTCGTAGTTAATTAGTTGATATAAATACTTGGGTAGTACTGATATTAATATGTAGCGTAGTGGGGCGTTACATTTGTAAATTGTCACACCCTGTCCTCTTGCATGACGGGAGTGAAGATCACATACAATTTAATAATGCTTAAATCCAAACATCATTCTTCATTAAAAGTAATTTCATCATTCATATCATAAGTCATAAGATATTTCAACATCTCTTACAAGTTAAGATAAAAATGCTTATTGTACATTATTTTTTCCTATATATATCATAAGACATACTAAATTCTAAATAACTTAGAAGCAAAGATAACTTTACACAAATAGATAGTAGATGCCTTCACACAAAATAGCTTAACCTTTAAAAGAGTACTTGAGAGAGTAGATAGTCAATGTTGCTACTTATTTTACCTTTGAGTTGGACATTGTAACGCTCCGATCCCAGGTACGCTACTAAATCACAGTATCACAAGCATAATTACACTAATTACAGAACAAATATATAACTGTAACTAAGGCTCACCTTCTGCATCACAATGTACAGCTAGAAGCTCCAACTCCTGCACTAGGACTCGGCTGCACGCAATCTGCACCTGAAAACCAAATAGCGCGCGTGAGTGACGCACCCCAAAACATACAAACCACAAAACCTCGGTAAACCATAAATATTCATTTCTTATCATATTTCAAAAACTTAGTTCTCTTTTTGAAAGTCATCTTTTCTTTTCATTAGAAATCACTTGGGAATTCAATCCTAAAGTCATACTCTTTTTCTTTTCTCAAAACATTTGGAAATTATTCCAAAACCACATTTTCTTTCAAAAACATTCCTTTACATTTCTTTCAAAAACCTTTGGAATTCATTTTCCAAAACATTTCCATTTTCAATACTTGGGATTTCTTCCCAAAAACACACTTTCAAATTCACATTTCCGACCAGATCCAGCCTAAAACACAATGTCTCTCGGGCTCAAAATCAAATCATAAATACTAACTGGTAAATGGTTAAAACATCATCATTATTTCATTTCAGGATTTTAGGACCATTTTATAAGTCCAATACCAACCAAGACACATTTCTTTTCTTTTATTCATTTCCACTTTTCTTTACTATTGTTACCTTGATTTGGAGTAACCAGGCACACAAGCAGTAGGCGAGGACATCGTTCTCCTACCTTCCTGCACTGCCGCAATGAAATTCCCCATGCGGGATGTCACTGCCCTGGTCAACCGACCTCAATTTCATTTTCATAAGTGTACGGGGATACGTCTCTGTCTAACGTTCTAGTCGATGACTTGAACAATTAGGTCCAAAAACTCAAGCTCAGCCTATACCGTCGGTGACTCGAACAACTAGGCTCAAAAACCTAGGCTCAGCCTACACCATCACGAGCTTGGTGACCCAAACAACTAGGTCCAATGACCTAGGCTCAGCCTACACCGGCGGTGACCTGAACAACTAGGCTCAAAGGCCCAGGCTCAGCCTACACCGTCTCAAGCTCAGAAACCACAGTCTTGTCTCATAACACATTATTAGTGTTCCATTTTCAAACTCTTTCAACTTTTAAAAACCATTTTCCATTTCATTCTTTTCATTGTAGGACTCTGTTTCCTTGCAACACTTGACCGTCCACTGAGGTCCCAACTCAAGCCATGAAAACCATGCTTAAAAACATAAATTGGATCTAATGCCTAAACCTACATAAAATCATCTTTTTCATTCATTTTTAGGGTCTAAAACCCAAAACCACACCTAAATCCATTGTTTAGGGGTTCCATATGACTCAATGTCATTACATGAGGAAACATCATTTACAAAACCCATCATGCCATTAAAACCATTTAATATTCAATAAAATTCACATTTTAACATCCTAGGTTCAAGGTAAAAACGGCAAACCAAATTTCCAATTCGGTATGTCGAAATTCCCTGTTTCGGTATACCAAAAATTTTCGGTATGTCGAAACTCCCTATTTTGGTCGACTGTGAGATTTCGGTCTATCGAAACCATCAATCCTTGTTTAATCTGTCAGGATTTTGGCATACCGAATAAATTCGGTTTACCGAATTCCTCGCACACCCCTGCTCCTAGCGGCAGAATTCGCCCAAAGTGGGAGTCTCGATCGGACCCCTCAAACATGTATCATAAATTTCTATAAAATCATGGGGCGTAGACCCTTGAGTCTACTACAAAACCCCTCAAACCATTCATGATTCCATCAACCACACAGTTCAAACAAAAATCACAAGGGGAAGGGGCTCAAGAATGGCTACTATAGCCTTCCACCCCAAAATCACATTTTTCCCCACAAACATCAATCCTAATCGCATGATCTCTACAATCTCATGCTATACATCACATTCTCATCCATTTCATGATTTTTCTACAATTTAATATGCATTTCTCTCAATTTTCATGCAATTAACCCATTCTTAATAAAAACTGAACAGAGGAAGGGAATGGAGTCGCATACCTGGCTCAGCCGCCTGACGACTCTCCCCGCACTCTGACGAACCTCCTCGTGCCCCGGTGAACCTCCTCTGCTAGCGGAACACACTGGCGGCTCACCCCACCTCCTTGGTTACGTGCCGTTCCTCTTCCTCTTCTCCTCTCTCAAACACCCTTTCCTCTCTTCACACGCTGCAACCTCCCTTTATCCTTTTCTCCACCCACATCGTGTCGGTCGCCCATCACATCGGAGGAAACAGCGAGGCATGGACCGATGTCGCTGGTGGCACGAGTCGAGGGAGGGAAGGAAGGAGACGGGGGAAAAATAGTGTGGGCTCGTGAGTGGATGGAATGAAATGAGAAAAAGAAGGAAAATAAAGGAAGAAAAGACAAACACGCAAACCAAGGTGCTTGTGCACCCTCAAATCAGACTCCATTTTAGTCCCAAATCACAAACTAGTGCACAGAAGATCAACCATAAGCTCACACAATCAAAAAACAACAGATTATCCATTAACAAACCATTTAAGCAATATTACAATTAATTACATAATTTACAAATAAAAATGGATAATCTGGCCCAGATGTCACAGATATGAAATAAAAAGAAACCATGAGTCCAATAATAAGGATTCAGTGGATGGAACAAGCAACAAGTTGAAAACTCTTCAACTCACACAAAGAGTGATATTACTTCAAGTAATTTAATGATACTAAAGTTTCATCTCCTATCATGTGTCACATAAACATTTCCTTGAGTTTTGTCTAAACATTTTCATATATCTATAAAGCAAGATCTATACTAGGAAATTATAAATAATTACAAAGGTAAAGAGAACATATCCATTTATGTTAAGTTAGATAAGATCTATCACTTTTTATGATAAATATATAAACACTTCTGTTTAGCATGTTAACGGAAAAGAACTCTAATTAAATGGATCATGTTTGTGGTCAGAAGTTTATAACACAAGGAAGACAAAATATTTGCTATCTTTTTCACTAAATATAGATTAGACACATAAGATTATTTATTACACATATACTTTACACACAAAATACATCTATTATGCAAAGTAACCCTGAAGAATGACGAAATCGGCACATGATGGCAGCAGTTACGTGTTCTTGGTGGATGTTGCATTATTCGAAAAGTTTTGTCAACCACGGTCAACAATTAAAAGAAGGATTTTTTTTTATTTGCATGTCCATGGAAAGTTCTGTATTTGCTGAAATATACTCGGATTGCACTTATTTACTTG
>JAMKQA010019104.1:0-12092 GCA_024699735.1 Posidonia australis
AGCAAATGTGTGAAATAAAGTGCAAAAAGCATGCTAAGTAAGCAAACAACCACAAACAAAGCAAACAATCAAACCAATGAAGCAAAAGCAAGCAAATGACTAACCTGAAAGCTGGAATCTGGTTATCCCCAGCGGAGTCGCCAGTTCTATGACGGTGCCCGACCCGAAGGGAGGGGTGGGGAGGAGACCACAGCCATGCCGAGACAGCGAAGGTGCAAGGATAGGATAGAAGAAAAAGAAAAGAAAATGGAGTCGCCACCTAATCTTTTAAGGGAAAGACGAGGAAAACCACAAAAGGATGAATGCATGGGATGCAAATGGGAAGGCTGGATGTCTGCTAACTAGAGGATGGGTATGGATTCCTATTACGCACGAGGAAGGTGTTAGGCACCCTCGTACGCCCAAGAAACTCGGTCTTTGTAGTTCAAATGCTTGCTAAAGGTTTGATGAATGTTTGTTAAACCTGGATCATGCTCTAATCATACTAATATGTATGCCATGGCAAGACTAAATGCAAAGAGTGGGATGCATGCTCAAAAAATTGGCATAGGGGTAATTTGGTCATTTTCCCTGGCCAGTGCTTGCATGGGAGTGATACATGCACTAAGTTAGGTCAAAAAGTATGCTCTAATCATACTGTTTGGAAGAAAACGGAGAAGAAAAAATCACCAAAAGGATGTAAATGCAATAAATGATAAACATAAGGACTAAAACGCAAAATTCATGAAAAGAGCGAGAAACTGGCTGAAAAACATGTTCCTGATCCTTATTCTAACATGAAAATGATGGGTCCAGTGTCAATGTGGCACAAGGATGCAAAAATTGCACTTGGATAATTTCCTGAAAAGTCAGGGACTAAAGTGCAAAATTTGCATGAGTGCAAATGCAGCCAAAATGTGGGGCAAAAGATCAAATCTCAGCGAAAACATGATTTGCAAGTGAATTATGTGATTAAATGCAAAACAAGGGTGAAACATAGCCCAAAAAATGATGGAAAACATTTAGAAACCCTAAATGAGGAATTTAGAAATAACCTAAGGGTCAAAATGTAAATTTTCATGTTAAAAATGCTTTAATGTGAACTCAGGGGCCTTTTTGCAAAATTCCAGGATCTGATTGTGATAAAAGATGAGTTTTTAGGCTGATCAATGCAATTATGATGAATCCTAGGGTTTAAAGTGCAAAATTCATAGTGAAAACCCATTTTTAAAAGTTCTGAGGGTTAAATGACAATTTTCAGGACCTAATTGTAAAGAAAACTCAATTTACATGAAGGACAGTATGATTTTTAAAGAATCCATGGTTCAGATTGCAAATTTCCCAAAAAGAAGACATTTCAGAAAACTTAAAGGGCCTAAATGCAAATTTTCAGGATTTAAATGTGAAAAAATTCTGCTCTAGGGACCCAGATGTCATCAAAACTTGCATTCATGCGTAAATAAATAAAATATGAATTACGCAGGGGGTTCTGTGCAAATCTCTCAGAGAAAACAAAAAATAAGAAAAACTATTTTAAAACTGTAAGGACTAAAAGAAAATGTCTGGACCCATATGCAATAAAAAGGACCTAAATGTAATAAATAAAGGACTAAATTGAAAAAATTAAAAACTAATGCGAATGGGCCATAAATGACCCATTTGAAGATCGCTGGAGGATCGCCGGTGCTCTGCCGCTGGCGATCTCTCTGGCGAGATCCGGGAGGCAGTCCGGCGAAGCGGGGCGATGCGCGGTGGCTGGAAAAGCTCCATGGGAGCACGACGACGACCCCTGGCGTGTTGGAAGGGGCTGGGGAGGCGTGAGGTCCTCCCCCCACCTCGAGCTCCGGCGAGGGACTTCTGACGGCGTCGGAGAAGACAGTGGAGCGGCTGGCGGTGATCTGGAGGCTGGAGCGGCCCATCGGAGGCCCGGGAAGAGTCACGGAAGGATGGAGAGGCTCTCAGAGGTGTCGCAAGTGGCTGGGGTGGTTCCAAAAGCTCCTCCCACCTCGCGCTCCGACGAGGGGGACCGCGGTGGTGGCTGGGATGTCGCGGGGCGTCGGGGCAGCGGCGGAGCGGCGCGGTGAGGCTCGGCGAGGCTCGGGACGACGTGGGGAGTTCTCTTGGACGGTCGGAGTGGAGCGGGGAGCGTCGGAGAGCTGGAGCGGCGACGGCGGCGGCGGTGCAGGCGGTCTGGCAGGCAATGGCATGGCTCAGCTAGGCTCCGGGAGGCGACGACGAGTCTTCCTAGATCGTTGGTGCGGAGCGACGCGGACTCGTGCGCGCGGGGGATGCTCGATGGCGTGCGGCGGCGACTGTGGGAGCGGCGACGGCACGACGGCGCAGGCGGTCCGCTGGGCTTCTCTGCAAAAGGGGATACTTCGGGAGAAGGAAGAGGAGGAGAGGGGAGAATGGAGAGGAGAGGCCCCTGAGGGGCCTCGCCAGTGGCCAAGCGGCCTGAGACACTGCTGGCGGGTTGAACCCACCACCGGCGGAGGGCCAACGGCCAGCAAGGAAAGGGAGGGACCCCTCCGACGCGACCTAGAACATACCTAAACGTCCTTACATCTACTGCAGAATCAAAGAAGGGAAAGAGGAAGGGTTACCTGGTTCGCGAGGCTGTCTTCCCCGGCAGCTTGACGGCAAGGTGCTCCTCCGGCAACTCTGGTTGGATGTTTGGTTTCCTAGTTGCTGGGGCTCTGGTTCAGGGGAACGAAGGGGTGGCTCGGCTCTGGTTGCTGGCTGCTAGGGTGCGAGGAGGGTGGCTCGGGCTCGCGCTCGTGGTTCTGGTTCTGTGGAACGAAAGGGTGGCTCGTGCTCTCGCTCAAAGGAACCAAGGGGTGGCTGGCTGCTAGGATGGCTCGGGCTCTCGCTCAGAGGAACCAAGGGGTGGCTGGCTGCCTCGCTCGTAGGTCAGAAATTCCTTTTTCTTTCTCTGTCGACCGTCGCTGGGTTGTGGAGGAAACGATCCCCAGATCGCGAAGACCACCCTCGAGACCAGGAGGAGATCGTATCCCATTACTTTTTACGTTACTGCCGTTTTTTTTTTTTGATTCAAATGAAGCGGGCTTTTCTTTTTTCTTTTTTTTTTATTTTAGAGTTTTGGTTAGTTTTTTTTTAATTAGGGGTTTTGGGTTTTATTGTTTTAATTTTTTTTTTTGATTTTAATTAAGGTTTTGAGTTTTATTATTTTAAGTTTAATTAAGTGATTTTAATTAGGGTTTGGGTTTTATTATTTTAAGTTTAATTAAGTGATTTTAATTAGGATTTTTGGATTTTATTATTTTAAGTTTTAAATGGAATTTTGCGAGTTAAACGTAATTATTAATTTTGGAATTTAAGGTTTTATTTAATTAATTTGAAATTAGGGTTTTGAGTTTTAATTAAGGTTTATTTAGGGATTTTGAGTTAATTAGGATTTATCTTTGGACTTTTGGATTAATTAAGGTTTATTTATTTATTAACTGGGATTTTTGTGTTTATTTGGTTTTTTTTTTTGGATTAATTAAGGTTTTGAATTTGATTAATTAGGGTTTTATTGGATTTTAAGTTGAATTAAGTGTGTTTTAAGTGTATTAGGGTTTTTGTTGGATTTTTAAGTGGATTTAATCAGATTTTATTTAATTAGGGTTTTTATTAGGGTTTTATGGGATTTTTAAGTGGATTTTGACTGGATTAAGTGGGCTTATAGTTTTTATTTGTTAGATTTTAGGTTTAATTGGATCAAGTGGGTTAGTGTGGACCTAATCGGGCTTGTGTGGGCTATGGTTTTGGTGGTTGCAACCAGAGCATCAATCGGAGGAGCCTGCTGCCAGGTGACTTCAAAATCGGGGTGTCTACACCTGGCGTCGGGCTTCCTGACTCACTATGTGTGGTTTTGGCCATTGAGGGCCTTTGCATGTGGCTTTGGGCTAGTAGAGCCTTGGTTATGAGAAAATGGTTTGCGAAATGAATTTAAAAGGAAAATTGATTATAGTTTTGTTTTCCGTGGTTTCATGGGGTGCGTACTGGGTGACTTTGTCACTCATATGTGTTTCCTTGTGTTTTTGGTTTGCAAGTGCAGGCATGCAGAGGTTTAGCGTAGTGCATATAGTCTGGAGTCTCCTAGCCGCACACACAAGTTCCTGGTAGTTAGATACTTTCTGTTTGGCTTTAATTTTTCTGTAATTTAATTTGTTTAAATTATTGTGGAAAATGTGGAGCGTGACAGACAAGTACAAATCACCTCTTGAAAGCCGTGAGCTAAAGAAGAACTTGAGCATGTGTTTGTGGTCATGAGTGCATGCACCCAACCACTGGTCTAGGACTCAATAAACCCACGCACCAACTCCAAAATCACACCAAAAGCACCCTCCAGGCCATTGCCACGTGCAAGCCAAGCTATGAGCATAGAACCGATGGTAGCACAACCACTTACAGCTTAAGTGGCTCATGCGAGATGAGATTAGCCACCCCAAGCACAACAACAAACCTCCATTGCCTTGAAACAGTCCTCAGGGTCTTCACGAGGGTTTACACAGCACATTTGAGTCAGGATACCAAAATACGACATCCAAGGCTCAATTGCGACATCTAATTCGCTAAAATGCAAATTCTGTCCTAGGTCCCAAATATTGCATTTTCTATGCCTACAATCTGTGCCAGAAACCATGTTAGCAAACTATGCCTGCAAGTCGTGCTTGCCAGACTCATCGGACCCACACAAACTACAAGTGTTAAATATGTGCCTCCATGCGTCCAACATAAAATGCACCACACTCTGCGTCTAACACCAAGAAAGCTAGAAATCCACTAATCAAGCATAGAACGTTGTTGGAGTTGTGTTTTACATTAAATGTAGAGGACTCACTGTCAACGACCTTGAATTCCAATGAAATATCTTGCTCAAGGTGTAGTTTCAGATCTAGATCGTTATACTTAGGGAGTTCCTTCTCCTATATCTCTAAGTCTTTTATGGTGGAGATGGAGGATAGACCAGTCAAACTGGCCTTTCATCTCAATGTGGTTATGCTACTGGGAGAGCACAATTTGACTTGGAGATATTTGTGGTCTATCAACATGATATTGAATGGTAGGGAATTCAATGCCAATCTCATCATTATGAATATCTAGGAGTACGATGTGATACTCAACATGGATTGGCTGACTCAAAAATCTACTCTAATTAACTACGCTCGATGGAGGGTGTATTTTGGTTTCTATTGGCAATGGTTCTTTCTTTATGCAAGGTGTGTGCTAGGATGAACCTAAGTTTGTTATTTCAACAATGAAGGCTTACATGTCGTTGGCCAAGGGATGTGTGGAGTACTTAGCTAGTGTTGTTACCTTTGCCTCTCCTGAGTTGGGAGTTCGTAACATTTTTGTGGTGTGTGAATATCCCAATGTGTTTCGTGATGAGTTGTCTAACATGCCACCTCATAGGGAAGTAGAGTTCTCAATTGATCTAATTCCAAGATCTGGTGTTGTTTCAAAGCCTCCTTATCACATGGCACCAACAGAATTGAGAGAGCTCAAGTCACAAATGCAAAAGTTTCTAGACAAGGGTTTTATCAAGTGTGTCTCTGTGGGAAGCGCGTATCTTGTTCGTTCATAAGAAGGATGGTTTACTCCATTTAAGCATAGAATATCGAATGCTGAACCAAATAATAGTAAAGAACAAGTATCCTTTACCCTGCATTAATGATGTATTCCATCAACTATAGTCTGCTTCAGTGTTTTTGAAGATTGATCTAAGGTTAAGATACCACCAATTGAGGATCCAAGACTCAGACATTCAGAAGACTACTTTCCATTGCGGTATGGCTACTATGAGTTCATGCTTATGCCTATTAGCTTAACCAATGCACTAGCCGCATTCATGGATTTGATGAATAGAATATTCAGACCTTTTCTAGATAAGTTTGTCGTGGTAATTGTAGATGGTGTACTGGTCTATTCTCCAAATATGGAGACTCATGCCTTGCATTTAAGGGTAGTATTTGATACTCTAAGGTGGCATGAGTTGTATGTCAAGTTCTCCAATTGTGAATTCTATTTGAGTGAAGTCATATTCCTCGGTCATCTTATTTCAGGACAGGGCATCAGAGTAGATCCTACCAAGGTAGAGGTGGTGAGTAGTTGGGAGAGGCCCAAGATAGTATCAGAGATCAAAAGCTTCTTAGGTTTGGTAGGCTATTATAGGAGATTTATCAAGGACTTATCCTTTATAACTTGACATTTATCATCACCTGCCAATAGTAAGATTCTTTTATTCAAGCTATTTTTGAGAAATTGGAGGCTAAAGGAGAGCCTCATTTTTCTATTGGGCAAATGGAGGGTTGAGGTACCATTTGCTGTTGTACGTGCCCTAGTATGAGGAGGGCGGGCAGAGGTTGTTAGACGAAACCCATCGATCCAAGTACACCATCCATCTTAGGAGTATGAAGATGTATCGGGACCTGAAGAGGAATTTCTAGTGGCCTGGCATAAAGAGAGATGTTACTGACTATGTGGCAAAGTGCATGACTTGCCAGTTGATCAAGGCAAAGCATCAGAAGTCTGAAGGAACTTTGCAACCTTTGGACATTCCTATGTGGAAATAGGAACACATATCTATGGATTTTTTGACTAGTTTGCCGTGTACCAGAAGAAAGAATGACACCATATGGGTGATTGTGGATTGCTTAACCAAGTTTATGCATTTTGTTGCAATCTGGGTGAATCTTTCGATGCATCAATTGGTAGTATTGTATGTGTCAGAGATTGTCTGGTTGCATAGTGTTTTTGTGTCCATTGTGTCTGATAGAGACACAAGGTTTACCTTAAGGTTTTAAAGGACTCTGTAGGAAGCTTTTGGCATGATACTTAATTTTATTACAACATTTCATCCTCAATCAGATGGCTAGATAGAGAGGAGCATGCAAATGTTGAAGGATATACTCAGAGTATGTGCCTTGGACTTGCAGGAGAGTTGGGAGGGCCATCTTACATTGGTAGAGTTTGCCTACGACAACAGCTCACTCTAGCATTAGAATGGCACCATTTGAAACTTTGTATGGTAGGCCAAGAAGATCACTTATATGTTGGAGTGAGATAGTGAACGATAGCTCCTTGGTCAAGAGATTGTGTAACTATACGCAAACAAGGTGGATTTAATCTGCAAGAGACTCGTAGTTGCACAGAGTCAATAAAAGAGCTATGTTAAACAAATGCAAAGACTGTTGGAATTCCTGGTGGAAAATTATGTGTTTCTGAAGGTGTCACCAACCAAGGATGTAATGAGGTTTGGAAAGTGTGGGAAGTTGAGTTCTTGATATATTGGCCCATACCACATCACACAAAGAGTTGGTAAAGTTACTTATAGACTCGATCTACCACCAGAGTTGTCATTGTTTCATGGCGTCTTTCATGTCTCCATGCTAAGAAAGTGTCTGCTGGATGCATCACAAGTGATTCCAATTCAGCCAAAGCAGCTTCAGCAAGATCGGTCTTTTATGAAGCATGCTATCCAAATCATTGACTAGAAAGAATAAGTGTTGCGGAACAAAGTGATTCTACTTGTTCATTTGTAGTGGCAGCATTATGGAGCAGAGGAGGCCACTTGGGAGCACGATAATGCTATTGTAGTCCAATATCCTTGTTTTTTGGCCTACCAGTGATTTCAAGGGTGAAATTCTTTTGTAAGGTAGTTAGGATGTAACACCCAAAAATTTATTTGCTTTTGTAATTGTTTAGAATTAATGAAATTTAACTATAAACGGTTGTCACTGGCGTGAGGCCTCATTCTATGAGTTTTGTGATTGGTATTTTGGTTCTAATTCTTGTTCTAGCCACTGAATTAACTAGAAGCACGTGTTGGTCTCGCGGATGGCTTCCATGGCTTGGTGTCGTATGTCTATTCTGCGGTGTGCATTCAGTTAATTTTGTTTTTTTATTAGTTGGCTTCATGTTTAGCCAAGGTGTTGGTTGGTGCATTGTGCTTGTGGGTGGCTTGGTTGGGCCAGTGTCGAGGAGTTGATCGCCTTGTGGTGGTGTTTTGGTTGGGGCATGTGGAGCGGTTGGGTGTGGTACTCGTAGGTGCCCTCATGCATGTTTGATGGGAGGATCTTCCATGCATGTTCACTTACCACCAACTACCCCTATATAAGGGAGAGGTGCGCTTGAGACTCCACCAGTTTTCCCCCGCCAAGCATAGAGAGCACCAACCTTCGTGAGCTTCCCTCTTCTTCTTCCTCTTTTCTCCTCCTTGAGCCTTTCTCCTTCTCCCTCTTTCCTTCCCTGCCTCACCTCCTCCTTCCTCCTTTTTGCCTATAAGCAAGAGAGACATTTGTCGGTTGCTCTAGTCGTGGCGTGGTGATATCCAATGGTTGAGCAAGTAGCTGTGAAGTGCTCTGGTGTGAAGGTGTTCGCCAATTGAGCAGGTGGGAGCATCGGTGTACGTGGGAGGGTCAATCGGGGCTAGAGAAGAAAGCTCTGTGCACGACTGAGAAGGTGCACACCTCACCCCTTTCTTCTCCGTTTTCTTGTGAAATTCATATGATTGTGTTCTTTGTGATGTTCTAAGCATGATAGAACTTGTTTTGTGATTTTTGGTTGAATATTGGATTTTTAGTAGCTATTTTTAGTTTTGGTTTATACTATTCATCTATGGGATTTAATGAGGATTTCATGTGTTTCTTTTTCATGAAATCTCACGTTTTTAGTGTCAAATGAAAGTATGTTTGATTCTCTTCATTTTGGTATATTACATGCTAAGTTTGGTTGAGTGTGGTAGGAGATAGGATTTTTGGGTGTTTGGGTTGATTTACAAAGCTTTGGCTTTCCTAAGCTCTGGTTTTTATGGTGACCCATGGGTTGCCTACACAGGTCACTCCCACAAGTAGCCTACGTGGGTCACTCCCATGTCTGGGATAGAGTAGGCCTTGTTTTGGTGGTTTCCTAGTTTGGGTTTTGGTGTTTAATTGTGATAAATGGTATTCTAGTTTTATAAATATTTTGGTGATTTATAAATGATTTTGAAAATGATTTCCAGAAAATATGGTGGTGTTTTGGAAATGATTTTCCCATGATTTTTGGTGGTGGACCAACATACCGGGGGGTCGTGTTACCTAGTCCAAGGAATGTAACGACATTCTTGGGTGGTCGAGCATGTCACCTAGGCTAAGGTCAGAGACCAAGAGACTGTAGGCAAGTGTTCATCGAATTCTTAAGGTATAACACTCTTGGATTGTCATCCACGAGGTTGAGGCTAAGGACCACGAGTCATGGTACTATCCAAACTTAGAGGTATAACACTCTGGTTGCTCCGAATGCTGAGAACTAGGGTGTCGTTCAGACATGGAGGTATGACACTTCGATTGGTCCAAGCACTATGTTGTGGACGCCTAAAGGGCGTACCTTGTAGGTGTGTATCTAGTGTGGATAGAGTGCGTACTCCATTTCTGGTGATGTCTTGAGAGAGGATGACTTGCCTAGGTGTAGGGTGAGCAGGCTTTCCTAGTGCATGTGTGGTTAGCCTTTTGAGGGTCCTTTAGGTGGGAGGAACCTATGTTAGACTTGCGCTTTATAAGGTGGCTTGTCTGTAGCAGTGTAGTGCACTTTAGTGACTACTTGTGGCTAGAGTTGACTGCTTGACGCCGAACAACACGACTCATGATGTTTTCTAGTATGTTCTCGCCTATGTGGCATTGTAGTTTTCTACAGATTTTAGCTAGTGAGGCCCAATTTTGCATAGTTTTCATGGATTGTGTTGAGTGACTTTTTTGATCACTCACACGTACTTATCTATGGTTTTAGTTGTAGGTACAGACAAGTAGCGGTGTTTAGAACTATTGCACATATAGTCGGAGTCACCTAGCCGTTCACTACAGGTTCCTAGTAGTTAGATACTATATTAACCTTTAATTATTATGTAAATTGAGCATTTATTTATGTTTTATTTGTTCAAGCTAATGAATCTTGCAGTGTAGAAATGTGAGTCATTACAAATTATGTTTTTAAAGAATCTTAGGAAGATGTTATTGTTCCTATTTAAGTTTCTAAGGATAATGATGTATATCCTACTCAAGAGTTTGAGGCTTATTTTCCATTATGATTCTTATGAATAATACTTTGAAGGTAATTACACCAACTCAAGAATAATTACATAAACAACTAGTTGAGGAGTTCGCTATTGATCCACATGTTTAGGTTTTACCAGAGGATCAAAAGGCCAATTTAAAAAGATCCAACAAACAAAAGAAATCAACTATTCCTTTAGATTATATGGTATATTTATCTAGTGAGGTCATGGAATAAGGGATTAACAATCTAGTAACATTTTCATAAGTTGTTAATTGTGTTCACTCTGATAATTGGTTGCAAGCCGTAAAAGAAGAGCTTGTCTCTATAGATTGCAATCAAGTCTGGGAACTCATTTAGTTACCTTTAAAAAAGAAACCAGTTGGTTGTAAATAGGTCTATAAGACCAAAAGGAATTTAAAAGGATTGATTGAACGGTTTAAGGCTAGACTAGTGGTAATGGATTTCACACAAAAAGAAGGCATTGACTATTATGAGACTTATTCTCTAGTTTCCACAAAGGATTCATTAATAATAATTATAACCTTAGTAACTCATTTTGATTTACAACTACATTTGATAGATGTGAAAACAATTTTCCTAAATGTTGAATTAGGGGAAGAAATGTATACGCAAGAGTCTTAAGGTTTTGAAGTTAAAGGAAAAGAATGTATGGTTTGCAAGTTATCATATCCTTTGGGTTTAAGGAAAATGTTGTTGTTTTATGTATGTATCTGAAGGAAATGAGAGTAAATGGATATTGCTTGTCCTATATGTAGATGATATTCTATTTGTAAGTACAAGTCTTTGTTTATTATGGGAGATTAAAGATTTTCTATCTAATAACATTGATATAAAAGATATGGGTGAAGCTCATTGTGTTATTAGGATAGAAATTCACTATAATAGGTCTCTGAGTATACTTGGACTACCTTAGATGTCTTACATATTAAGCGTGTTAAAGAGGGTTTCAATGGAAAATTGTGCTCCTAGTAAGGCATCAATTGTAAAGGGTAATAAACTAAAAAAATTGCAAAAACCTCAATCAAATTTAAAAAGACTTAAAATGAAGGATAAATCATATACTATAGCAGTTAGGTGTCTCAGTTATGAAAAACTTGTACTCAACTTGATATAGCTTTTGTCATTGGATATCTAGAAAGATATCAAAGTAATCTAGGACTTTCACATTGGCAATAAGTTGCAAAAAAGATTTTAAGATATCTGCAAGGATTTAAAGATCTTATACTCACATGCAGATGATCAGATCAACTAGAAGTCATAGGATTCTCTAACTTAGACTTTACTGAATGCATTGATGCTAGAAAATTCACGTATAGATATATTTTCTTACTTGCTAAGGAAACCGTCACATGGTTGAGTACTAAGCAGAAGATAATTGTTGCTTTCACCATTGGGGCTGAGTACATAGCTTACTATATGATATTATTGCAAGCTATTTGGATATGCAACTTTATCACATACTTAAGAGTGCTCTATAGAGAAACCTATAAAGATATATTGTGTTAATAAAGCAGCAGTTAAATTCTTTAATAACAACAAGAACTCTAATGCATGCAAGCATATGGTGATCATGTTCTTGATTGTAAATGAGAGAAATAGAGATTATTTGGTGACTATTGAGCATATTAAAACTGATTCACTACTAACTAATTCTCTTACAAATATACTTCATTCCAGTCTATAGTAAATATGTACTTAAGATAGGTTTAGTCAATTCTTTTGAGGTTTTGCTTTGATAATTCAGATACTGATGCATTATGTGATATCACGTTTGTTTGATGATTTTTATTTAGTAATTCTTATTTTGTTTAAATATTAAACTATTGTTTTATCATTGATTAAATTAAAGAGAGTAAACTTTACTTTTATTGTTGTGACCGTGTCTGTCTGACCGACCCCGAGCCCGAAAGAGGGGGTGGAGAGGAGGAGACCACAGCCATGCCGATGACGGCGAAGGCGCAAGGATAAAAGAAAAGAAAAGGGAGTCGCCACCTAGTCTTTTAAGGGAAAGACGAGGAAAACCACAAAAGGATGAATGCATGGGATGCAGATGG
>JAMKQA010019105.1:0-20389 GCA_024699735.1 Posidonia australis
TTTTAAAATTAGGGTTTTTAGGAGTTTGAATTTAATTATGAGATTTTAAGTTAGTTTCTTTTGGGATTAATTAAATGATTTAGGGTTTTTAGGTTTTAGTCATTTTAGGTTTTTGTGACTTAATTAATTAGTTTTAAATTAGGATTTTCAAGATTTTAATTATTTCAAAGGTTTTTTGGTTTTTTGGATTTTAATTAGAGTTTTTAGTTTAAATTAAGGTTTTGGGTTTTAATAAAAGTTTTTGGGTTTTAATTAGGATTTTTTAACTTAATTAAATGACTTTAGGGTTTTTTGAGTTTAATTTGGGTTTTCCTTGAAATTGAATGGATTAAAGTGGTTTAAAAATGGATTTTATTTGGATTTGACTTTAATTTGGGTTTTCACTTGATTAATTTGGATTTTAAATGTTTTTAAGTGGATTTTGCTTGCTTTTGATTTTAATTAGGGTTTTCACTTGATTAATTTGGATTTTAAGTGGATTTTGCTTGATTTGATTTTAATTACGGTTTTCACTTGATTTTTGGATTTATGTGTTTTTGGTGAATTTTTAATTTGGTTTTTAATTAGGGTTTTAATTAATTAATTAGAAATTTAAGTGGATTTTGGTGAATTTTGTTTAGTTTTGGTTTTAATTAGTGATTTTACTTAATTAATTAAGGTTTTATGTGGATTTAGGTAAATTTTGTTTATTTTGGTTTTAATCTTGTGGTTTTTGCTTGGATTAATTTAGAGTGGGCTTATGTGGGCCTAGTGGGTTTGTGTGGGCCTAGAGTGGGCCTAGTGAGCTTGAGTGGGTCTAGTGGGCTTGTGTGGGCCTAGTGTGGGTCTAGTGGGCTTATGTGGGCCTAATGGGTTTGTGTGGGCCTAACTGGGCTTAGGGTTCTATGGAGTTAGGGTTTAGGAGTCATGGTTGCAACCAGAGCATCTTCCAGAAGAGTCTGCCGCCAAGTGACTGCAAAATCGGGGTGTCTATAGATAGGCTACAAGTCCCATCGCCGCATGTATAGGCAACGAGAATCTTGGACTTTTCTCTCTAGATAATTTGTCATCCTAGGCTTTAATATAATATTTGGGATATTTATAAATATTATTATAATTTTCCTGATAATTATTATAATTTCTATAATTTTCTAACATTTAAATATCTATGCATAATGTGACCATGCCGTTAGAACCCAGCACGGCTCTCCCCTACTGGGTGCGTCGAAACACACGAGGAGACCCGATAATGTCACAGCGAAGATGGTGAATCCGGACAAGAATACTAGACTCGGAAACATGTGTGCTCCGTACCTAAAGGATAAGGAAATGAGTCGCCACCTAGTCTTTTAATGGAAAGACGAGGAAAGCCAAACACACAAGAAAACCAAGAAGCAAACGGGATGTAGAGAACATGTGTGCTCCGTACCTAATGGATAAAATGCACAAATGAATGCGGGCTAGAGAAAGGGTAAGGATTCTGGTTATACATGGGGAAGGGGTTAGACACCCCTATGCACTCGAGAAAACTCGGTCTTTCTAGGTTTCCTACTTGTCAATGGTCTAATGGGTGTGTGCTTGCCTATTCTGAATGCTCATGCTAATGATGACTAGAAAACATGCGAAATCAAAGAAAAGAAATGAAATAAAGGGAAAAAGTTAATCCGAAGATCAAATGTAGGCATTGAGAATGCCGCTTTACTGTACACCCTTGGGCGATGAGGAAAATCGTGAAAGTCGAGAAATTCTCAGAAAGCGTCTCGCAAATCAACGGAAATTTGGATAAATCCGAGAAAATCAAAAAGGGGAAAATAATCCTCATTTCGGGACAATGTTGGCCTTGATAAGCCTTTTACTGTACGCCCTCGGGCGATGGAAAGTCAAATCAAGTCAAATGACACGAAAATCAGAAAGAATCCGGAAAACGGTGAGAAAACCAAGCTCGCAGCGAGTCAGATATGTGTACGCAAAGTAAGGAAGAAAAGGCAAGAAAACTCGCATAAAAAGTGCAACAAAATGTGCAAAATGCATGTATGAGTGTAAAAATAAGAATTCCAATGGCCTTTGCGCAAAAACCTTAATTCCAAATAAAACTGAAATTTTGAAGCCCAAATCATCAAAAATACATAGGAATAGACATTCTGTGCAATTATGAAGAAGTCTAGGGTCAAATGTGCAAATATGTGCATTTCTGGCCAAATTGGTGTTTCCTAGGGGTTAGAATGCAATTCTACCACTAAAACATGCATTTAAAGCAATTCAGTGGAAATTTAGGGTACAATATGCAAGAACATGGATTCAGGAAAGTCTTAAAAAGGTTCAGGGGTAAAACAATCATTTTACCATAGAAAACAAGCACTCAATGTAAAATCTGTAAAGTGCAGGGGCTAAAATGCAATTTAACCGGAAAAACTATGTATTTCGAAGATTTCAGAGAAGTTCAGGGGCTTAAATGCAAATTAACCAAATAAAATATGCATTCTAGAGAGTTTCAATAAAGTTCAAGGATTAAAATGCAATTTACCCAAAGAAATATGCATTCTGAAAGGTTTTAGAAAAGTTTAGGGTCTTTTATGCGAAAATATTGGATTAAAATGCATGAAAAGAAACTCTAGGGGTTTTTGTTAAACTTTTAAACCTGAAAAACATTATTTTGAATGTTTAGGGAGCATAATGCAATATTTTCAGTTAAAACTTTATTCAAACGAATTAAGAAAAATGAGCTTGGACTTAAGTGTAAGAAGAGGACCTATTTGTAATAAAAAAAGGACTTAAATGCAACAGACAGACAGTTACAGGAATTTATTTAAAAGAAAAGAGGTTTTAAATTCTTTTTAAAAGAAAATGATAACGGCGGTCGTCGGCGACAGAGCTCCCGTGGTCTGATCTAAGATCAGACCCCATAGGAAGCAAGAAGAAGAAGAAGGGAGAAGATCCAACAACCTAGATAGGGGCTCTGACGGTGAGAGTGGTCCTCCCACCTACCTTGCCGTCGAGGCACTCCGGCGACGGTGTCGGGGAAGAAGAGAGTTCTAGGAGGGTCGTGGTGCGGCGCTTAGGGATCCATGGGACTTGGAGGCAATGAGAAGAGTCCTTCCCCTCTTCTCGAAGCGACAATGGGGCACTTCCTCCATCCTCGAACCAAACTCGCCGTCGACGCGATTCTTCTCCGGTGATCTCGACTACAACAACTGTCCAAGGCATGTGGCGTGGATCTGAAGGCTCAAGAGTACTTGAGACGCATCGTGGAGCATTTCTCGAAGCTCGGAGCGGCGCGGAGTTGCTGTAGGCGTGGCGTCTGCTCTAGGAACAGTCTTCTTCTCCGGCTCCGGTGGGACGTCGTGATTCCGACGAGGTTCTGGCAGTGGCCTTGGGAGGCAGCAAAGCGGCGCGTAGAGGAGTGGATAAGCAGGAGGGAGGTCCAGTGAAGAAGATCCAGGGCTTCGAGGCTCAAATCAGCTGGTGGATTCGCGCCCCAACCTAGGCCACCGGAAAATCACTCCGGCGAGGCCTGTGAGCTCAATTCCGACCAGAGGAGACCTCTGAATCTACTGGAATCAAACTAGGAAGATAAGGGGAGACCTAGGAGAGCATTTCTAACAATAATTGAGGCCAGTGGAGAGCGTACCTGGTCTAGCTGTGGCGCTAGTGGTCGGAGCTTACTGAGGAAGGCGCTGGGGTAGGTTGGAGCGCTCAGAGCAGCACGGTGGAGTAACGCTGAGCTCTGGGATCTCTCCCCTCTCCTCTCTCTCTTTCTTTTTTCAATTTCCCTCTGTTCACCTCCTTTTATAAGTGAGGTCCACAGCTGCCGTAACAACCCACCACCACTTCTAACAGAACCCAACGACACCTAACTATCTAACTAACTTCCCAACAGACTAACAGTCCCTAACAAATTAGTGACCTAACAACCTGCTGTTCTCCACGCTCCACCCTGTCCCCTTGCTCTCCGACAGAGATCAACGGCAGTCTAGGCTCACGACAATGAGCTTGGTGGCTCTGGTTCGAGCATCAAGTTGTGGAAAATGGCTGCAGTGATTGCTGGGCTCATGCAAAAGCTAGGTAAAGGATGGGTTGCCGGTGGTGTTCGCTGGATTCGTGAGAAGAGAGGGGAGAAAGAATGAGTGTTGGGTTGGAAGAAGGAGAAGAAAATGGGTTAAGGAGTTGTGGGCCCAATTGGGCTTGATGAACCTAAGTAGGCTTCCATGGGCCTTGATGGACTCTGGTGGATTCAATGGGCTTTGCGCATGTCCAGTGTTGCTGCATGGTGCGCCTAAGAAGTGCGCCTGTCTGGTGTGCCAGTGAAGTGCGCCTGTCCGGTAAGCCAGATAGGTGCGTCAGAGATGTGTGCCTGCATGGCCTCGGACCATGTCTCAGACCATTTGTTGTTGGGTTTGGTGTTCTTTGACTTTGGGAAAAAAACCTGGGTTTGAGCTCACTTGTGATAAAAAAGCCCAGCCACCATACATTATCTTGCAAGCCTACAAAATTGCAAAATTGGGGTGTCTACAAGTGCTCCTCCTTTTGCGAGGTCGAAGGACAAGTGGGATGGAGACCGATGCTCAGGATTGACAAGGACACCCCGCCCGAAGCTGTAAGTAAGAGTCAGATACCGGCAACCAACTTCTAGTCGGTGAATGCACCAGAAGTCCTGTCGCCATAGCCAAAGCTAAATAGAGAAACCAATAGAAATGACAAGTTGTCGACCAACCAGCTCCTAAATGACATGACTGGTTATCACACTTGACGGAAAAGTGCCGGACAAGAATCACAGTGCTTGCCGACCGAAAATTGATTGGTAACGGAAGTCATCCGGGTAGTTCGGGCTACCAACCCAAAGGAGGGATGGAACAAGGAGAGTGGGGAATTCATCGGGCATCATAAGGATTGGCTGGGTAGTCCAGGATACCAGCCCAAAGGAAGAAGACAAACAGTATGCTTTGATTCCGTCCATTAGGAGCGACACTCCAAACAAAAAGAGGGGCACCGAGGTTCGTCCAGATGGACTGAACCAGGGAAGGGAAAATCTATACTACATCTGGTAGTGTAGACAGGAGAAAAGGGGAGGCCTTGATTCCATCCATTCGGATAGGAATTCGAAGGCGAAAGGGTTCCGAGGTTTGTCCGTGCAGATCAAACCAAGGAAAGTAACAGGTAGACTCCGTTCGGTAGTCTAGAAAAGAATAGGATATGCCTTGAATCCGTCCGTTTGGACAAGAATTCGAAGGCGAAAGGGTTTCGAGGTTTGTCTGTCCGAATCGAACCAGGGAAAGGAACATCTAGACTTTGTCCGATAGTCAAGATGAAAGAATAGGAGATGCCTTGAATCCATCCGAATCGAACCAAGGAGAGGAACATCTAGACTCCGTCTAGTAGTCTAGAAGAAAGAATAGGAGATGCCTTGAATCCGTCTGTCCGGATAGGAATTCGAAGGCGAAAGGGTTCTGAGGTTCATCCGTCCGGATCGAACCAGTGAAAGGAACATCTTGACTCCATCCGGTAGTCTAGAAGAAAGAATAGGAGATGCCTTGAATCCGTCTTTTCGAATAGGAATTTGAAGGCAAAAGGGTTCCGAGGTTTGTCCGTCCGGATCGAACCAAGGAAAGGAACATCTAGACTCCATCCGATAGTCTAGAAGAAAGAATAGGAGATGCCTTGCATCCGTCTGTCCGGATAGGAATCTAAAGGCGAAAGGGTTCCTAGGTTCATTCGTCTAGATCGAACTAGGGGAAGGAACATCTAGACTCCGTCCGGTAGTCTAGAAAAGAAAAGGAGATGCCTTGAATCCGTCCGTCCGGATAGGAATTCGAAGAAGAAAAGGGTTCCAAGGTTTGTTCGTCCAGATCGAACTAAGGAAAGGAACATCTAGACTCCGTCCGGTAGTCTAGAAAAGAAAAGATGATGCCTTGAATCCGCCCGTCTGGATAGGAATTCGAAGGCGAAAGGGTTCCGAGGTTTGTCCATCCTGATCGAACCATGGAAAGGAACATCTAGACTCCGTCCGATAGTCTAGAAAAGAAAAGGAGATGCCTTGAAACCGTCCGTCTGGATAGGACCTCAAAGGCGAGAGGGTTGCCATAATTCCGTCTGTTCGGATTGGACCTCAAAGGCGAGAGGGGTGCATTGATTCCGTCCGTTCGAATAGGACCTCAAAGGCGAGAGGGGTGCCTTGATTCCGTCCGTTTAGATAGGACAACTAAGGCGAAAGAGGGTTTTCCGCCCTATCTAGCACAGAAGCTATGAAGACTTCATTCGTCCAATTCAGGGCAATAAAACGAGATACTCGACTATTATATGGATGGTCCCCAACGCCAAGCCGACAGGCAGAAGAAAGTAGAATCCTGCACCAGTCATGCGTGTATTGTCGTGATGGCAATTTTTGTTCCGCATCAACCATAATCAATCAAACACACTGGCCAGAAATGTTCTGATGAATTTTATTATCAGAGTCAATGAAGTGATTACATGTATTTCAATTTGCAAAGAACCAGTAACATGACATGAATGCTAAGAATCTGCGTCATCTTTGGATCTTTTGGAGCCCGAGGCTTTGGCAAAGAGCTATGGCTCTGGGCAGCGCTACAGATTGGCTAGGTCTCTTCGACTTCAGCTTTATAATCTACTGTGCAATTCTTCCCCTCTATGACTGTAAGATCCTTCGATCGTATGGAGCCATTGAGCAGGCGAGAGAGCTCCTTATTCATTGCATAAGAGCTCAGGGAGTATTCTTGGAACCGTGCTGGCATTTGCCCTTCAACAAAGGCATCTTGCTGGTAACCGAACTGTCGCATCACACGGATGGGGTGGTATTCCTCTCCAATAGTCAACCCTAGCAGGATGATAAGCCACATGTCGACTGTGTTGAAGAAAGCCTCAAAGTTATGAGAAGCCGAAGGAATAATGCGCCAGATGATTTTCTGTTCTATCAAGCTTTCTAAACGCTTGTACTCCTTTTGAATTGAGGTGAGCGTGCGTGCATGGCCACATTGATAGTAGAATTCGAAGGCTGATCGTTGTAGGGGTAAGACTTCGACACCCATATGTGCAGCCAACCATATCTGTACAAAAGATCCACAACCATAAAAGTGTCGGCAGCGGTGCAGTGATCGATCTAGAGCCCGGTAAGTTTCTGCCAAGATAACTGGGGATAGATCTATTTGTCTGGTAACAACTGCCAAAGCGATCTTAGCAACTTCAATGTTTACAACCATCCAGCCATGGCTGAAAATCAATTCTCCCAGGAAGCAGACAACATAGCCTTTCAACCTAAGCTCGTCACCTAGGGAGGCACGCATTCCGGCTACCTTGTCAAAGTAAGCTAGCTTCAGCATGGGAGAAAGTCCATCTGTACAAATGAGCTGACAACCACAATCACTGGTTGATATGCCAATTAGCTCACTCAAGACTGAAGAATACCTGTCGCGCCGCAAAAACACGGTGGGTCCTAGGAACTTCTGTAGACAACATATTTTGTGGACCTCTTCTAAGGTTGGAGCCAGTTCGATTCTCCTAAAGCAGAAAACATGATGAGACGGTTTCCAAAATCGGACTGCTGCACACAGAAAGTATCGGGAAACCTCCACCATTGCGATATCCAGAAGCTTTGAAGAGATTCCCCAAATTTGCAACTTGTCGCGATCACTTTCAGTCAACTGCCTGATCCATGCTTGGAGCACTTCTGAGCAGTGTGTGGGCACCACCATCATAGGGAAACCCATGATCTGTAAGGCACTTCAGCTTTCTTGGCCCGAGACTCCTCAGAAAGGGCAAACGATCTCCTACAGTACATGCTCAAAACACTATTTTAGAAACAGATCTCAATTTTGCTTCGTTCAATAGCACATAGCAAGATCAAAGTACACAGATAAAAGATACAGCGTAATGATATTGTAAGAGCCAAGGAGACTGGCTTAAAGCTGTAAACTACAGCTGACTGGACAGAGAGTTGCTGGACAGACTAAATCTTGTGCATAGCTTTGAAGGAAAACCCTGGTTTCAACTTGTTCTGACGAGGCACCCAAGTAATACGATGTGACCATAAAACTTGGAAGATCAAGATTATCTGATGATTGCACCCCCTAGAAGATTACCGGGGTCTTCGACCAACAGAGCAGCTGACATGCCCCTGGTCGAGTGTTGGCTCAAAGCGTCTAACCATAGGATAGTTGTCATGCCCCTGGCCTGACATGGACAACTCTTGAACAAACAGAGCAGCTTACATGCCCCAAGTCGAGTACTGGCTCAGTGTGTCTAACCATAGGACAGCTAACATGCCCTTGGCTAGACATAAATGGTCCTAACCGACAAGAGCAGCTTACATGCCCCTGGTTTAGGCGATGTCCTCTTGATTTTCTTGAACTGAAAGTCGTTGTCACATCCTAGCCAAGAGAACCAAGCGATACTGTGTGACATTTTTAGGATGATATTTGCAAAAAGGAGATGCATGCATGCTAAATGATTTGTGGGATCTTATTGGTGCCCTCAGCATTGGGATGCTTACTGTCAAGTACAAGGGAACAACAACTCCACACCACACTAGACTCTATCCAAGCCCCTAGTTTTTGGGTGGCTCTCTGGAAATGGGTCACTGTGTCTTGGGCTCTGTTCCAAACCCCACTGGACCATACCCCTGTTTTTTATTTTATTCATTCTTTATTCTTTTCCCCTCATAGGCATGTGGGTTCACCCTATCCTTGGCTTGGAGGTAATAGGTACCTGGTCTATGGTGGGGAGCTGCTGCTGTTTAAAGGGTTGGCTAGGCCCTTTTTGTAACATGTCTTCTACGTATTCACTCAAACTTCTCACCAAGATAAATTGGAGGGACAGAGCCACCTGCCATGCCTCTCTCTTTAGGGCCGACTTCTACCTACGACTTCTGTCTTCTTATTCTTTTATGTCCGTTTTTAGATTTTTTTTGTTTTATTTCTCGCACTCTCACTCTCGCCCCTAACATTTTATCTCCCTCTGGGAGGTGCAGGGTCCCTGAGAAGTTTGGATACTTCGCCCAATTCACAATGAAAGGTGGCTCCCTCACTCTCTAGGTTCCTGAATAGTATTTACCAGAGGAGGCGCTACACATTCCCCACATTGGCAAGCTTATTCCGCCTATCATCATTGGGCTAAGATCCATGCATGTGATGATGAAAACAAATGTCAACCTATATATGCGTATATTGAATGAGGGTTAGTATGTGCTGTGATGCAGAGCTACATGGATGTAAGAAGATCATGACCTCATGTTTGCATGAAGGAAATTGTTAGTGTCATAGAGTAAGGACACACTGTTTATGATCACTAATAGTACTTTTTCAGGTAGCATGAATTAACTGGCTCTGACTGTTCGATGCGGCCCATGTCCTCAAGGATAACAGCCCTTCCGGAGTAGACTTGTCTGACCACGAATGGTCCACACTAATTGGGCCTGAACTTGCCACGACTATCAGGGAGATGTATTGCTCTCGAGACTATGTCCCCTGGCAAAAAGCTTCTTCGTCGGACCTTCTTCTGATAGGCTTTGACAATGCGCTTCTGATAGCATTGTGCATGATGCATAGCATGCAGTCGATGCTCGTCTATCAGGTTCAATTGAACGAGGCGGTCCTCAATCCACTCCGCCTCCTCTAGCTCTGCTTCTTTCAGGACTCTGAGCGATGGTATCTCCACTTCTATTGGTAGGACTGCCTCCATACCATACACTAGATAATATGGAGTCGCTCCTGTTGATGTCCAGACTGATGTTCTATAAGCCCACGGAGCATATGGGAGCTTGTCATGCCAGTCCTTATGTGTCTCCGCCATCTTTTTAAGAATCTTAGTTAGATTCTTATTAGCGGATTCTACTGCACCGTTCATCTGTGGACGATATGGGTAGGACTTGTGATGCCTAATATGGAACTCCTATAGGAAATCCCCAACCTTTTTGGCTGTGAAATTTGTCCCATTATCGGAAATGATGGCATGCGGGACCCCATACCGGATAATGATGTTGTTCTTGATGAACTTCTCTGTCACGAAGGCGGTCATTGTTTTGTAAGAAGCTGCCACCACCCATTTTGTAAAATAATCAATTGCTACCAAGATGTACTGATGTCCATTAGAAGCTGCTAGGTGGATAGCTCCGATGACGTCTATTCCCCATGTAGAGAAAGGCTAGGGTGACGACATGCTGTGAAGCTGCTGTGGTGGTGCATGAATAAAATTGCCATGGACTTGACAATTATGACATCTTCGCACAAACTGGCAACAATCTGTCTCCATGGTTGACTATAAATAACCCTGTAACATTACCTGACTAAAGAAACCTGGCCGGAGTTCTAGAAGTGGCTGTTGCTCCTTTCTGCGATGGCTCTGGCTTTGCTCCTCTCCTTCTCGCTCTCAATTCTAAGTTCTCTCGTGTGCTCTGAAGGTGTGTGGTCCTTCTTCAAAGCCTAGCTCCTCTCCTCCTTCTATAGGCAAACGGAAACCCAACCCAAAACCGACAAGGGACCAAACATGTAACAGAATCAAATAGTGACCCTCTAACTCTACTAAACCAACTCCAAAAAAGCAAAAACAGGCTAACCGCATGCTAACGGCTGTCCCTACACTGCTTCCCCTTGAACCCTACCCGTCGACAGTGTTCGATGGCGATCCAGGCCTCTCCAGCGACCCATTCGACAGCTGGAGATGCTTGGTTGGCTTGCTAAATCAACGGTGAGATGTGTTAGAGGATGAGCTCAGTGGCTGATTCGTGAGAGATTGGTGAAGAAATGCAATGGGTTCAGTGTGGTGGTTTGTTTGATTTTTGGTAAAAAAAAGATTAAATGAAGAATGATTTAATGGATATGTTATGGTTGAAATAAAATGTTGGGTTGAAGAGAAAGAGACAAATTGTTTAAGATAGACCGTTATGGGCTTTGGGCTCAATTTGGGCTTATTGGGCCCATGTTGACCTTGTGGGCCCCCATGGGCCCATAATGGGGCTGAATGGGTTAGAGCTCAGCCACCACATCTCCATCCTACATAATCAAAAAATTGGGGTGTCTACAGATCCCCCTCCCTGAGCGAGGTCGTAGGACGAGTAGAACTGAGACCGATGCTTAGGGTTGACAAAGACACCCCACGTGAAACCACAAACAAGAGTTAACCACCGGCAATTAGCCACTAGCCAGAGTACATACCAAAGGTCCACCTCAGAGGTCCCACTTCCACAATGAAAGCAAAACAGAGGAACAAAAACAAAGCAATGACAAGCTGACGACCAATCAGCTCCCAAAAGACATGACTGGTTATCGCACCTATCGAGAAAAGTATCGGAAAATGACTGATCACGGAAGTCGTCCGGGTAGTTCGGGCTACTAGCCCACAGGGAAGAAACAAAGAAAGGTGAATTGAAGGATACCAGGATTCATCCTATTAGAACAAATCGTGGACAGGAAAATTCAAAAGTAAAAGTACACCAGGATTTGTTCCAATGGAATGAACCGTGGATAGGAAAATTGAAAATGTAAAGGAACACCAGGATCTGTCCCATTGGAACGAACCGTGGATATGAAAATCAAATGTAAATGAACACTAGGGTCTGTCCCATCGGAACGAACCGTGGATGGGAAAATCATACCAGGATTTGTTCCATCGGAACAAACCGTGGATAGGAAAAAATCAATGTAAATGAACACCAGGATTCATTCCATCGGAACGAACCGTGGATGGGAAAATCACACCAGGATTCGTTCCATCAGAACGAACCGTGGATAGGAAAATTGAAAATGAACACCAGGATTCGTTCCATTGGAACGAATCGTGGATGGCAAAATCACACCAGGATTCGTTCCATCGGAATGAACCGTGGATAGGAAAATTAATGTAAATGAACACCAAGATTCGTTCCAACGGAACGAACCGTGGATGGGAAAATCACACCAGGATTCGTTCCATTGCAACGAATCGTGGATAGGAAAATGACACCAAGATTCGTTCCATTGCAATGAACCGTGGATAGGAAAAAATTCAAATGTAAATGAACACCAGGATTCGTTCCATAGGAATGAACCGTGGATGGGAAAATCACACCAGGATTCATTCCATCGGAACAAACCGTGGATAGGAAAATTACACTGGGATTCGTTTCATTGAACGAACCGTGGATAGGAAAATCACACCATGATTCGTTCCATTGGAACAAGCCGTGGATAGGAAAATCACACCAAGATTCGTTCCATTGGAATGAACCGTGGATGGGAAAATTCAAATGTGAAGGAACACCAGGATTTGTTCCATTGGAATGAACAGTGGATCGGAAAATATCAATAATGTAAAGGAACACCAGGATCCGTCCCCTTGGAACGAACCGTGGACAGGAAAATCTCAAAATATAAAAGAACATGCCACCCTTTCTGACATAGAAGTTGTGAAGACTTCCTTCGTTCAGATTGGGGCAATAAAATGAGATACTTGGCTATTATCTGGGTGGTCCCTAGTGCCAAGCCGACAGGCAAAAGGAAGTAGAATTTGGCACCAGCCTTGCACATGTTGTCAGGGTGGCGATCTTCGTTGCGCATCAACCATGATCAATCAATCAAGCTGGCTAGAAATGCTCTGTTGTATTTCATTATCAAAGTCAAATGGAATGTTTACATGTACTGCAACTTGTAAGTGTAACATGATGTGAACTTTAAGAACCCTCTTCATCTCTGGGTCTTTTGGAGCCCGAGGTTTTGGCAAAGAGCATACGACTCGGGGCGGCGCCGCAGATTGGCCTGGTCTCTTCGACTTCGGTTTCATAATCTGCTATGCAACTCTTCCCTTCTCTGGCTACAAGATCTTTTGACCGTATGGAGCCACTGAGCAAGCGAGATAGCTCGCTAGTCGAATTGTAGGAGCTCAGGGAGTATTCTTTGAATCGTGCTGGTATCTGCCCCTGAGCCAGAGAATCCTACTGGTAACCGAACTGCCACATCACACGGATTGGATGGTACTCCACTCCACCAGTCAACCCCGGTAAGATGATAAGCCATATGTCTGTTGTATTGAAAATTGCTTCAAAGTTGCAAGAAGCTGATGGAATAATGCACCAGATGATTTTTTGTTCTGTCAAACTTTCTAAATGCTCATATTCCCTTTGAACTGAGGTGAGCGTTCGCGCATGGCCACTTTGGCAGTAGGACTCAAAGGCTGATCGCTGTGGACGCAAGACTGCTACGCCTAGATGTGCAGCCATCCATACTTGTACAAAAGCTCCACAGCCGTGGAAGTGTCGGCAGCACCGCAATGAACGGTCTAGTGCTCGATAAGTTTCTGCTAGGATAACTAGAGCCAGATCCATCTACTGGGTGAAAACTGTCAAGGCAATCTTGTCAACTTCGATGCTTACAATCATCTGACCATGGCTAAAGATTAACTCTCCCAAGAAGCGGACAACAAAGCCTTTCAGCCACAGCTCATCACCTAGAGAGGCACACATTCTAGCTACTTTGTCAAAGTAAGCCAACTTCAGCATGGGAGAGAGTTCGTCTAAACAAATGAGCTGACAACCACATTCACTAGCCGATAGGCCTGTAAGCTCGTTCAACACTGAGGAATACCCGTCACGCCGCATGAACAATGTGGGTCCCAGGAATCTCTACTGGCAACAGATTCTATGTACCTCTTCTAGAGTAAAGGTCAGCTCAATTCTCCCAATGCGGAACACGTGATGATCCGACTTCCAGAACTGGGCAGCCGCACACAGAAAGTATCGGGAAACCTCCACTTTTGCGATGTCCAGAAGCTTTGTAGAGATTCCCCAAATCCGCGGCTTGTCGCGGTCATTTTCAGTTAACTGTTTGATCGAAGCTTGGAGAACATCTGAGCAGTGTGTGGGCACAACTATTGTGGGGTACCCCATGATCTTTAAGGCACCTCGGCTTTCCTAACTCGAGACTCTTCTGAAGGGGTAGACGATCTCCTGTAAAACATGTTCAAAACGTCATTCTTCAGCCACAAATTTCCATTTTGCTTGTTTGACAACATTTAGCAGAATCAAGGCAAGCAGATGAAAGCCGAAAAAAGTAACGGAGGGATTGACCTAGAACTGAAGATTGCAGCTAGAGGAGTTGAAAAGACCAAATCACGTGCACAACCCTAAGAGAAGGTCCTAGTTACCATCTGGCTCTAACCAAGTAGTGAGATAAGGACAGCAGACTTGGGGAACTGGGATCGTTTGACTGTGCCTTCCTACCGATCACTAGGGATCTTCGACCTATAGAGTAGCTGAAATACCCCTGGTCGAGCATTGGGGCAGAGTGTGTGAGCATAAGACAGCTGACATGCCCCTAGTCGAAATGGATCAAAGCGTCTAACCATACGACAGCTGACATGCCCTTGGCAGACATGGAAGACTCTTAACCAATCAGAGCGGCTTTCATGCCCTTGGTCAAGTATTGGCTCAGTGTGGCCAACCATAGGACAACTGACATGCCCCTGGTTGACAAAAATGGTCCCAAACCAACTAGAGCAGCTTACATGCCCCTGGTTTAGGTGATGTCCTCATGATTCTCTTGAATTAAAAGACGTTGTCGCATTCAAGACAAGATAGCCAAGTGACACTCCACGACATTTATTAGGATGATGTTTGCAAGAAGAAACGTATGCATGCTAAATGATTTGTTGGATCTTATTGGTGCCCTCAGCATTGGGATGCCTATTGCCAAGTACAATGGGAATGGCAACTCCATACCTCATGAGACTCTATCCAAGCCCCTAGTTGTTGGGTGGCTCTCTGGAAACGGGTCACTATGTTTTGGAGTCCATTCCAAACCCCACTAGACCATACCCCGGTTTTTATTTTAATTACTTTTTTATTCTCTCCCTCATAGGCATGTGGGTTCACCCTATCCCTGGCTTGGAGGTAATAGGTACCTGGTCTATGGTGGAGAGCTGCTGCTTGTTTAAAGGGGTGGCTAGGCCCTTTTGGACATTTCTTCTAGGTATTCACTCTGACTCCTCTCCAAGATAAACTTGAGGGATAGGGTTATCCGACATGCCTCTCTCTTTAAGGCTGACTTCTATCTGCGACTTCTGACTTCTTACTCTCTTTTTTATGCCCTTTCAAAGATATTTTATTTTTTTATACTTCTCACGCTCTCATTCTCACCCCTAACATTTTGTCTCCCTTTGGGAGGTGTGGGGTCCCTGAGGAGCTTGGATATTTCGCCCAATTCACAATAAAAGGTGGCTCCCTCACTCTCTAGGTTCCTGAATAGTATCTACCTAAGGAGGTGCTACACATTCCCAACATTAGCTGGCTTCTCCTACCTATCATCATAGTGCTAAGATCCATACATGCGTTGATGCGAGAGAACTATGCCCTGCATATGCATATTCTGCATGAGAATTAGTGTGAGGTGATGCAGAGCTACATGAATGTAAGAAGAGCATGAATTTATGCATGCATGGAGGAAAGTGTTGGTGTCGCAGAGTGAGGACACACTATTCATGATCATTGATAGTACTTTTCAGGTAGCATGAATTAACTGGCTCTAACTGTTCGATGCAATCCATGTCCATAAGGATGACAACCTCTGATGGTGTCTCAAAATGGTCACTTCACCCTTGATGATTCCTGGCTCTGAACCTTTGTCTGATTGTTCTTTTCCTGGTACACAAAAGCTTTGATTATCACGCTGTCTTTGCACAGCATGTACAACAGGTGGGGAGCTGTCCTCTGTTTGAGTGACGTGAGTGCTGCTGCCCAGGTTCCCTCCTGAGCCTAACTCAGGATCTTCTTCTTTTCGACCCCACCTCTCAAGTGGGGCCAGGTCTGATAGTACCACCTAGACCCACCTCCCGGCTGATAGGAGATAAACTCCTCTGGTTTAGCGCTTAAAGACTTGTTCTCCTCAAGGGTCAGGATTGCAGACTGACCAGGTGTTGCTGCTGATTCTCCCTTGTCCTCTGTCATTGCTGCCTTCCCTTTCCTGCGCATGATTTCATCCTGTGCATCTTCAGCCAATACTGACAACTGCTCCTGAAATAGAATCTCTAAGTCGCTAAGCATATTGTCCACCTGGGCTACCACAACATCTCCTTCCTCTTCGTTAGAAGGGGTATCTACATAGTAGGTGCTGGTAGTCTTCAACACCTCGAGCTCTAATTCTAGTTGCCTCAGCTGTAACCTCCTCATTGTTGCCTGATGCTCTGAAGTTGCTATTGCTGACTCTACCCCTAATGCATCCCATGCTGTTGCTGGATTAACAGATAGATCCGCCACTGATTCCGGAGGCGGCGGTGCTAGCATGGCTCTCCTAAGGGATATGGATGACGTTGAACCCATTCCGAAGTCCATAGTTTCCCCTTCCAAGTAGCAGTCCTCTATGCGTACCCATTTTGACTCACTAACCAGCTCATTGGACTCGGATTCTGCAAGCATGAAATTCAAATTGGGATCCAGCAATCCCGCATTGACAAAATTGTTTAAATCTCGTGGAATAATGAGCTTTTGAAACTTACGACGCCATGCACATCTGTCCTGTGGCTTGCGCTCGTATCCCAATCCCTCAAACTCGCGTCTTGTCTCCGCAGTGATTGGTTCCGTGATTCCTTAGCCATTCCGCCCGAGAGGTACTCCTTTTTCATACCCCCAACTCTGACATAAATTCTCGACCATCAAAAAGGAGTTGCCAAAAGCGACCAAATGACTAGCACGCTCGAGAATCGGAATAAAATTGACCGGTTCAAAACGGTCGACACGGTAGAGCATATCAGAGGGTCTGGAGTCAAAGCGGACAGTAAGGGGTGAGACTGAAGAGACCACCTCAACCCTCTCCTTTTCGAGGTTTTCCGCCATTACAACGACATTGTCATTGTTCCAGCTGAATTTCATCATGCGATGGAGGGTTGAGGGGATGACCTGATGCTTGTGGAGCCAAGGGCACCCAAGCAGGAGATTGAAGGATGGTTCGAGGTCAACAACATAAAACTCAACCTCGAAACGGGCAGGGCCAATGATTAAGGGAATGGTCAGAATCCCTAATCCATCATGGTGCGTGTTATCGAAGGCCGTCATTCCCTTCACCGCCGGAGTAATGTCCTCCGATTTGAAGCCCACCTGACTTGCAGTCCGCAAGGGGTAGATGTTCAAACCAGCACCATTATCAACCAGAGTAAGAGGAATGTGGAAATTTTGATATTGCACTGCAATGAAAAGGGTTTGATTATGATTTGTCCCTGCCGGAGGAAGCTCAGAACTGGAGAAGGAAATGACATCAGGCACAGCTATCATTCCCACCATGCTTTCCAAGGCTGAGGGTTGTATTGTTGAGGAAGCTTGGGAAGCTTGGAAGACTCAGAGAAATGCTTCTCTATGTTCAGCCAAGGTGTGGATACAGTCCCAGATGGAAATATCTGCCTTAATTTTCTTCAGTTGGGCCGTAATGTCGGCTACTGGTGGATCAGTTCTGATGGTAGGGTTAGCTCTGGTGGTAGTCTCCTCAGGGATTGGACCAAGAGAGGGGGTTCTAGTTTGGGTAGATGGGACCACAGGCTGGCTAGTCTTGTTTGCTGGGGCTAGGGCCTTGTACACCCTTCCCGACCGCGTTACCTCTGCGCACATTTCGGCAGTGTAACTATAGGGCATGCAGTGGGTGTCCTATGTTACGTTGATGACCACAAGAGCACAGGCTCTTAACTCTACAGAAGTTGATGCTGGAAGAGTGGGTTCTGGTACTTGGTGGGCCGGGTTATGCCTCGGTCTAGCTAACAGGCTGATCATTGGTGGGGTGGATTGCATGGTGGGTCGGGCAGCCACGTGCCTCGGTCGAGCAGTCAACTGAATCATGCTTACAACAGAATTGACAGTATCAAGGAAAGACTGACTAAGTTGATAAGAAGGGGATTCAGAAACATCATGGATGAGGCGAGAAGGATCAAAAGTTTCAACCTCATCCAAAGAAAGGGAATGCACCCCCGAAGTTCTTGGTCATGCTCAGGTAGAGGTTGGCTGACTATATTGCTAGATGTGGATGCAGTTGTGTGTGGTGCCGGTGCAGTGGGCCTAGGCTCTGCCTCATGAGTGTTAATGATGATTGCCTTGCGGTCAATCAGATTCTGAATAGCATTCCGGAGTGTGTAGCAATTATCCGTAGAGTGCCCGACGACTCTATGGTAATTGCAGAATAAATCCGCCTTAAACCATGGTGGAATCGGGTTTCGCGGTGGGTGGATTTTCGGAAGCTTCAATAGCGACGCTACCTTGGGAAATATAACTTTCATTGGCTCGACCAGAGGAGTGAAGTCTCTCTCAGGTTGTGGTGACCGCCTTGGTCCTAGGTAACGCCCTTGCCTTGCCGGTGCTAGCTGGTAGACCGGCCCAATGGTGGTTGTGATCTATGAAGTGCGTGGAGCCCTAGGTGTAGGTGAATAAATGACCTGATTTCGAGCTGGCGGGTTCACCACATTCGCTGGCATAGCAGGAGCTCCGACATAAGCTACAGCATTCGAAGTGTACTCCTTCTTCCGGTCGAATCCGATGTTAGATCCATTATTGCCCTTGTTATTGTTACTGGATCCGCTGGTAGCCATTGTCTGCTTGGTGAATGCTGCAAGCTTAGGGAAACTTCTACTATTAAGTGAACCCTCTATGTGGGTGCTAGCTTTAATCAGGGTCGTGAAAGTGGAGATGGACTGAATGCTCAATAGAGCCCTAGTGGATGGCTGTGCTCCTTGAATAATGATTTCAATAGACTTCTCATCAAGTCGTCTATCGCGTACCTATGAAGTGAGGGCTCACCAGCGCCCGACATACTCCCTTAATGGCTCGTGGGGCTTTTGCTTTGTTGCGACTAGGTCCTCGCACTTTGGGACCATGTCATGATTAAAGGAGTGCTGCTCCAAGAAAGCTTGATTCAGATCGTTCCAAGTTTTGATGGTGGCCATATCCAGCGATGTGAACCACTTCAGAGCTGGACCGGTGAGACTTTTCTGGAAAAGGCAAATAAGAAGTCGCTCATCAGCCTGGAGCTGAGCGAGATCGCCACAGTATGCCCTACGATGTGATATCGGGCAGCCTTTCCTTGTTGTATTTCTCAAATTCTGGGATATGGAAGTTCGGTGGGAGTACTGCCTCTGGAAAGTAGCAGAGGTCCCAGAATGAGAAAGACTGGCAGTCCCCGCCATGCACTTGTCGGAGAGCTTTCTCCAGGTCGTTCATCCTGGCGAAAAGTGCATTAAGCGTTGCTGCTGACATCGAGTGTGTAGCAGGGGCGGGTCCCGCGTACGCTGTGTCTATGGCACCCATATGCTCCTCCAGATCTACCATCTCGCCACCTAGTGTTGTCGCGTGATGGCCAGCATACCCGTGTGTGTGTGCCAGTGGTGGTGTGCATGCTGAGGCTTGAACCTGATGCAAAGGTATTGAAATGTTATGCTGTGCAGTGCATGTAGTTGTGTGTGGGAGCAACAGCTGCTGAACCGGTATGGTCGGGTTCGTAGGCCGATGTACTCCCGCCAACCCAAGAGGGTGACCACCAGTTGCTAGAGGTAGATGTTGTGCATGCTGTGGATATGATACTACAAGCAGAGTGGCTAAGCCCGTTGTGAAATAGCAGGAAGCTGTGGCGATAGCTACAGTTGTAGAGTGACTAGTGCTACATGAATAGCCAAAGCAGGCAGAATAGGATCCTCAGGAACCGGACAGACAGGCGCAGTCAAAGTGGGATCCAAAGAAAAAGCCATGTTCTGCAGCCTCTGAGCAAGGGCTAGAAGCTGCTGAGACTGTACAGTGGCAGAACCATTGGTAGCAGTACCGAGGGTCGGAATAGAAAGTGGCAGGGATGTCAGAGGAGGCTCGAAGTTCAAGGAAGATGCAGGTTGGATCCCTATCGAAGAGACAATCGCAGCGAACTGAGCATCAAGTGACTGAGGGTCAACAGCAGGACAGGGCACTGTCTGATCAGATACCCTAGAAGTTGTTACATGACTACCTCCATAGCTGGCTCCAGACTAGTGAAGGTCTGCCAGTGTTCTGAAATCGGAGGGCGAGGAGCTCCAGGTGCCGGGAAGAAACTGCCATGGAGCGATGAAGGAACAAATGATGATAGGGCAAAAGAGGGCGGAGGGATAGAAACAGGAATCCCCTCCAAAGCAGCTGATGCAGAGATCTCAGAAGCTCGCTAGGCCATGATGGACCGTGAATGGGTGAGGATAGGGTTGCGATTGCAAATAAAAGGACAACGCCTATGAGGAGCTATCATCGGAATCGACGAATAGCTCGGGAAGAGACAGTCGAGAATAATACCTCAAGAACTTTGCAAAGAACTCAAATCCTAGTCAAGGAAAAGAAACCTAAAGTGTCAGTAGAAAAGAGAGAGAGAGTGAAAAAGAGTGAAGACAAGACAACACAAGAAAATAAGTTAGCTATGCAATTGTTTGTTAGGGTGGCATGAATGGCACACAT
>JAMKQA010019106.1:0-13717 GCA_024699735.1 Posidonia australis
AACAGTCATGTCATGTTACTGGTTCTTTGCAAGCTCAAATACATGTAATCACTCCGTTGACTCTGGTAATAAAATTCATCAGAACATTTTTGGCCAGTTTGTTTGATAGCTTATGGTTGATGCGGAATAGAAGTCGCCATCACGACAGCATGTGCGTGAGTGGTGCAAGATTGTACTTTCCACTGCCTGTCGGCTTGGTGCTGGGGACCACCTAGATAATAGTTGAGTATCTCGTTTTGTTGCCTTGGCCTGAACGGATGAAGTCTTCACAACTTCTGTGCCAGGTGGGGTGGAATTTCTTCCCTCGCCTTTGAGTTCCGATCCAGATGGATGGATTCAAGGCTTCCCTTTTTTTCATCTTTCTAGACTGTCGCCCAGAGTCTAAATGCTTCCATTCGTGGTTCGGTCCATTAGGACGAATCTCAGTGCCACCTCCCTCACCTTTGAATTCCGATCCTGATGGACGGATTCAAGGCCTCCCTTTTTCATCTTTCTAGATTGTAAACAGTCATGTCATGTTACTGGTTCTTTGCAAGCTCAAATACATGTAATCACTCCGTTGACTCTGGTAATAAAATTCATCAGAACATTTTTGGCCAGTTTGTTTGATAGCTTATGGTTGATGCGGAATAGAAGTCGCCATCACGACAGCATGTGCGTGAGTGGTGCAAGATTGTACTTTCCACTGCCTGTCGGCTTGGTGCTGGGGACCACCTAGATAATAGTTGAGTATCTCGTTTTGTTGCCTTGGCCTGAACGGATGAAGTCTTCACAACTTCTGTGCCAGGTGGGGTGGAATTTCTTCCCTCGCCTTTGAGTTCCGATCCAGATGGATGGATTCAAGGCTTCCCTTTTTTTCATCTTTCTAGACTGTCGCCCAGAGTCTAAATGCTTCCATTCGTGGTTCGGTCCATTAGGACGAATCTCGGTGCCACCTCCCTCACCTTTGAATTCCGATCCTGATGGACGGATTCAAGGCCTCCCTTTTTCATCTTTCTAGATTGCCACCCGGAGTCTAGATGCTCCCATCCGCGGTTTGGTCCGTCAGGACGAATCTCGAATCCACCTCCCTCACCTTTGAATTCCGATCCATAGGGACGGATGCAAGGCCTCCCTTTTTTTCATCTTTCTAGACTACCACCCGGAGTCTAGATGCTCCTATCTGCGGTTCAATCCGTAAGGACGAATCTCGGTTCCACCTCCCTCACCTTTGAATTCCGATCATGATGGACGGATTCAAGGCCTCCCATTTCCAACTTTCTAGACTACCGCCCGGAGTGGAGATGCTTCCATCTGCGGTTCGGTCTGTCAGGACGAATCTCGGTGCCACCTCCCTCGCCTTTGAATCCTAGTCCTGATGGACGAATTCATGGCCTCCCATTTCCATCTTTCTAGACTGCCGCCTGGAGTCTAGATGCTCCCATCCACAGTTCGATCTGTCAAGACGAATCTCAGTGCCACCTCCCTCACCTTTGAATTCCAATCCTGATGGACGGATTCAAGGCCTCCCGCTTCCATCTTTCTAGACTGCCACCCGGAGTCTAGATGCTCCCATCCGCGGTTCGGTCCGTCAGGACGAATCTCGGTACCACCTCCCTCACCTTTGAATTCCGATCCTGATGGACAGATTCAAGGCCTCCCTTTTCCATCTTTCTAGACTGCCGCTCGGAGTCTAGATGCTCCCATTCGCCGTTCGGTCCGTCAGGACGAATCTCGGTGCCACCTCCCTAGCCTTTGAATTCCGATCCTGATGGATGGATTCAAGGCCTCCCTTTGCCATCTCTCTAGACTATCGCCTGGAGTCTAGATGCTTCCATCCGCGGTTCGGTCCGTCAGCACGAATCATGGTTTCACCTCCCTCGCCTTTGAATTTTGATCCTGATGGACGGATTCAAGGGCTCCCATATCCATCTTTCTAGGCTGCCGCCTAGAGTCTAGATGCTCCCATCCGTGGTTTGATCCGTCATGACGAATCTCGGTGCCACCTCTCTCGCCTTTGAATTCCTATCCTGATGGACGAAATCAAGGCCTCCCTTTTCCATCTTTTTAGACTACCGCCCAGAGTCTAGATGCTCCCATCTGCGGTTTGGTCTGTCAGGACGAATCTCAGTGCCACCTCCCTTGCCTTTGAATTTCGATCCTAGTGCATGGATTCATGGCCTCACTTTTCCATCTTTCTAGACTGCCGCTCGGAGACTAGATGCTCCCATCCACGGTTCGGTCCGTCAGGACGAATCTCAGTGCCACCTCCTTCGCCTTTGAATTTCGATCCTGATGGACGAATTCAAGGCCTCCCATTTCATCTTTTTAGGCTACCGCCCGGAGTCTAGATGCTCCCATCCGTGGTTTGGTCCATCAGGACGAATCTCGATGCCACCTCCCTCGCCTTTGAATTCCGATCCTAATGGACGGATTCAAGGCCTCCCTTTTCCATCTTTCTAGACTGCCGCCTGTAGTCTTGATGCTCCCATCCGCGGTTCGGTCCGTTAGAATGAATCTCGGTGCCACCTCCCTCTCCTTTGAATTCCGATCCTGATGGACGGACTCAAGGCCTCCCTTTTCATCTTTCTAGACTTCCGCTCGGAGTCTAGATTCTCCCATCCGTGGTTTGGTCTGTCAGGATGAATCTCAGTGCCACCTCCCTCGCCTTTGAATTCCGATCCTGATGGACGAAATCAAGGCCTCCCTTTTCCATCTTTCTAGATTGCCGCCCAGAGTCTAGATGCTCCCATCCGCGGTTCGGTTCGTCAGGACGAATCTCAGTGCCACCTCCCTCGCCTTTGAATTCTGATCCTGCTAGATGGATTCATGGCCTCACTTTTCCATCTTTCTAGACTGCCACCCAGAGTCTAGATGCTCCCATCCACGGTTCGGTTCGTCAAGACGAATCTCGGTGCCACCTCCCTCACCTTTGAATTCCGATCCTGATGGACGGATTCAAGGCCTCCCTTTCATCTTTCTAGACTGTCGCCCGGAGTCTAGATGCTCCCATCGGTGGTTCGGTCCGTCAGGACGAATCTTGGTTTCACCTCCCTCGCCTTTGAATTCTGATCTGATGGACGGATTCAAGGCCTCCCTTTTCCATCTTTCTAGACTACCGCTCGGAGTCTAGATGTTCCCATTCGTGGTTCGATCCGTTAGGACGAATCTCGGTCCCACCTCCCTCGCCTTTGAATTCCGATCCTGATGGACTGAATCAAGGCCTCCCTTTTCCATGTTTCTTGACTGTTGCCCGGAGTGTAGATGCTCCCATCCGTGGTTCGGTTCGTCAGGACGAATCTCGGTGCCACCTTGCTCGCCTTTGAATTCCGATCCTGATGGATGGATTCAATGCCTCCCTTTTCATCTTTTTAGACTGCCGCTTGGAGTTTAGATTCTCCCATCTACGGTTCGATCTGTCAAAATGAATCTCAGTGCCACCTCCCTCGCCTTTGAATTCCGATCCTGATGGACGAATTCATGGCCTCCCTTTTCCATCTTTCTAGACTGCCGCCTAGAGTCTAGATGCTCCCATCCGCGGTTCGGTTCGTTAGGACGAATCTCGGTGCCACCTCCCTCGCCTTTGAATTCCGATCCTGATGGACGGACTCAAGGCCTCCCTTTTCATCTTTCAAGACAACCACTCGGAGTCTAGATTCTCCCATCCGTGGTTTGGTCCGTCAGGATGAATCTTGGTGCCACCTCCCTAACCTTTGAATTCTAATCTTGATGGACGGAATCAAGGCCTCCCTTTTCCATCTTTCTAGACTACCGCCCGAAGTCTAAATGCTCCCATCTGCGATTCGATCCATCAGGACGAATCTCGGTGCCACCTCCCTCGCCTTTGAATTCCGATCTTGATGGATGGAATCAAGGCCTCCCTTTTCCATCTTTCTAGACTACCACCTGGAGTCTAGATGCTCCCATCCGCGGTTCAATCCATCAGGACGAATCTCAGTGCCACCTCCCTCACCTTTGAATTCCGATCCTGATGGACGGAATCAAGGCCTCCCTTTTCCATCTTTCTAGACTGCTGCCCAGAGTCTAGATGCTCCCATCCGCGGTTCGGTCCATCAGGATGAATCTCGGTGCCACCTCCCTCGCCTTTGAATTCCGATCCTGGTGGACGGATTCAAGGCCTCCCTTTTTTCATCTTTCTAGACTGTCGCTTGGAGTCTATATGCTCCCATCCGCGGTTCGATCTGTCCGGACAAACCTCAGTGCCCCCCTTCTGCCTTTGGTTTCACTCTGAGTGAATGGAATGAAAGCAAATTGACTTCCTCCCTCCTTTGGGCTAGTAGCCCGAGCTACCTGGATGACTTCCGTTATGAGTCATTTTTCGGTCGACAAGCACCATGAGTCTTGTCCAGTGCTTTTCTGGACAAGTGTGATAACCAGTCATGTCTTTTAGGAGCTGGTTGGTCGTCAACATGTCAACTTGTCATTTCTATTGGTTTCTATGATTGGCTTCGGCTATGGCGATAGGACCACTGATGCATCCACCAAATAGTAGTAGGTTGCTGGTAGCTAACTCTTTCTTACGGCTTCAGGTGGGGTGTCTTTGTCAACCCTGAGCATCAGCTTTTCTCACCAACTGTCTCTGTCCCACTCGTCCTCTGACCTCACTCAGGGAGGGGAATCTGTAGACACCCCAATTTTGCATGTTTGCAGGATGGAGTTGTGGTAGTTGGGCTTCTGACCACAAATGAACTCAAACCCTGGATTAGTCTCGAAGCCAAAGAACGCCAAACCCAATAGCAAATGATCTGAGCCGTGATCTGGGGCAATGCAGGCTCACCTATCAGCGCACCTATCTGGCTTACCAGACAGGTGCACCTCTTTGGCGCACCTATCTAGCGCACTAGATAGGCGCATCGGACAACCGCACTGGACATATGCACCTGGCCGGTTCCCTCATCACAACCATTGATCGCTGTCGGTGCTTGGGCAGGCAGCGGGGTGCGTGGGGGACAGCAAGGTTGTTACAAGTGGTTAGTCTATTAGGAGGCTTCTTAGTTTGTTATAGAGTTGGTTAGTTGTTAGGATTTTGTTGAGTTTGTTACAGCCACTGGAGCTTCACTTATAAAAGGAGTAGAAACGAAAGAAAAAAAATAGAGAGAAAAGGAGAACGAGAGAGAAGAAAAGAGGAATGAGTGAGAAAAATGAGAGAAGGAGAGGAGAGCAAGGGAGAAAATAAAAGAAGAAGAAAAAAGAAAAATAGAGAGAAAAGGAGAACGAGAGAGAAGCAGAAGAAGAGAGCGAGAGAGTGGAGGTTCGCAAAGGTGAGGAACCAGAGCTTTCAGCCACTTCCGACGAGCTACAAAGGCAGAGCACATAGCCAGACCAGGTACGCCCATCTCAAACTTCTATTCACTTCAATTATAGTTCCCTAGGATTCTATCTGTCTTCCTTGCTCGATTCCAACAGGGCCAGAGGCCTCCTCTGGTTGGAATCAGCCCCCAGGCCTTGCCAGAGTCGTTTTCTAGTGGCCTAGGTGGGGGTACTGGTCCAAGGCTTATCCTTGGTCCTAGAAGCTTAGGTTCTCCTCCCTAGACCTCCCTTTTGCTTCTCCACCCCTCAAATCTTCGCTCCAGCCGCTGTGGAAGCCTTCACCAGAAGATCGTTGGAGTCGTGCTAGCTCGCCGTCGCCGGGGAAGACGACTAAAGCCAGTGAAGGGACGCGTGCCTCCAACCTTGTCGTGCCTCTTCGAGCTTCAAGGATCGTTCCACGGCATGCCCCCAGTGCTCTGGAGTCTTCAGATTCAAGCCACGTGCCTTGGACAGCCACCACAGTCGCGCTCACCAGAGAAGGATCGCGTCGACGGCAAGTTAGTTCGAGGATGGGGGAAGTGTCCCATTCTCGCTTCTAGAAGTAAGGGAATGCTCCTCTCAACGTCCCGTAGCCTCCAAGAGCTCATAGACGCGCACCGCAGACCTCTAGTAGCCCCTTTCTTCTCTGGTGCTGTCACCAGAGTGCCGCGACAGCAAGGGAGGCGGGAAGCCTCCTCTAGCCGTCACGCCTTCGATCCAAACCATTGGATCTCTCCCTCTTCTTCTCTTCTTGCTTCGCGTGGGGTCCGATCCTAGATCAGGCCATGGGATAGCCTTTGTATGTCCCTCCGATGGTTGTCGACGGCGGAGGTCCGTCACCGGCGGCCGCTGTTTCTTTTTTCTCTTTTAAAAATAAAAATAGTTTTCTTTGAATTAATTTCTGTAACTTTTGTTTTGTTGCATTTAGGTCCTTCTGTTCTTACAAGTAGGTCATTTCTCTTACATTTTGGTCCTTGCACATTTTTTCCTTTCAATCGTTTGAATAAAGTTTTAACTGAAATAATTGCAATGTGCCCCCTGAGCTTCCCTAGTAATGTTTTCCAAGCATAAAAATTAGACAAAAACCCCTGATCTTCATTAAAATTCTTCTGAATGTGTATTTCTCTGTTAAAATTGCAAAGTGAACCCTGAGCATTCAAATATCTGCATAGATGTGGTTTAAATTGCGTTTTAACCCCTAAACTTTACTGATTTCACACTGAATGCAAGTTTTCTAGGGTAAAATTACTGGATTGCCCCTGAAACTTTCTAATTTCAACATTGATTCTTTTTCTTGCTTATTTTACCCTGAATTTCCACAAAATTGATTTAAATGCATGTTTTGATGGCATAATTGCATTTTAACCCTTAGGAACCTTCAATTTGGCCAAAAATGCATAGCTTTGCATATTTGACCCTAGATTTTTTTAAAATTACATGAAATATGTTTTTCTATGTATTTTTGATGATTTAGCCTTAGAATTCAGTTTTCATTTAGAATTTTGGTTTTTTGCACAAAGGCCCTTGGAATTCACTTTTTTTACACTCTTGCATGCATTTTGCACATTTTGTTGCACTTTTTCATGCATATTTTCTCGCATTCCTAGCTCACTTCAAGCTTGGTTTTCTCGTCGTTTCCCAGATTTCTGTTGATTTTCATATTTTTTATTTGATTTAGCTTTCCATCGCCCAAGGGCGTACATTAAAAGGCTTAACAAAGCCGACATTGTCCCGAATGAGGATTATTTTCCCAATTTGATTTTCTTGGATTTCTTCAAATTTCCTCTGATTTGCGAGACACTTTCCAAGAATTTCTCGATTTTCCTCATTGCCAAAGGGCGTACAGTAAAGCGGCATTCTCAATGCCTACATTTGTCCCTCAGATTAACTTTTTCAATTTATTTCATTTCTACTCTTTGATTTGGCATGTTTTCTAGTCATCTTCAGCATGAGCATTCAAAATAGGCAAGCACACACCCAAAAGACCATTGGCAAGTTGGAAACCTAGAAAGACTGCGTTTCTTGGGTGCATGGGGGTGCCTAACCCCTTCCCCATGCGTAACCAGAATCCTTACCCTTTCTCTGGCCCACATTCATTTGTGCATTATATCCATTAGGCACGGAGCACACATGTTTTCTTCATCTTGTTTCTTTCTTGGTTTTCTTTTGTGTTTGGTTTTCTTTTGTGTTTGGTTTTCCTCGTCTTTCCATTAAAAACTAGGTGGCGACTCCTTTCCTTATCCTTTGTTATCCTTCCTTGGTGTTTCCGAGTCTACTCTTCTTCGTCGGATTCACCATCTTCGCTGTGACCATATCGGGACTCCTCGAGTGCTTCCATGCACCCAGTAGAGGAGAGTCGTGTAGGGTTCCACCAGCATGGGCACACCTCCAGAGGGAGATAAAATGTTAGGAGCAAGCATGAGTGTGCACCAAAATAGAAAAATAAGCATACCCACAAGGGCATAAAAGAAATAAGAAGACAGAAGTCGAAGACAGAAGCTAGCCCTAATAGAGAGAGGCAAGTAGGCTAGCTTTATCCCTATCACTTACTTTAGGGAGGAGTCGAAGCAAGCATCTCAAAGATTCAAGCGACCAAAGGGACTAGCCACCCCTCGCATACAATTCCAGCAGCCCCCTCAAAATCCGGATGCCCATTACCCCCAAGCGAGGGTTAGAGCGAGCCTACGAGCCTAAGAGGGAGAAAAGAAATAAGCCAAAAGCCAAAAAAGTAGGTCTAAGTCCCCAAGAGTTTGGCATGGAGCCTAACCTACTGAATCATCCATCCCAGAGAGCCACCAACAGCCTAGAAGTCCGGGTAGTGTCTTGTGAACCGAGGTCTTTTTCTCTTCTCATAGCAGGCATGATTAGCATTCCAAATTCTGAGGGATGACACAACACAACACCATCAATCTTGCATGCATTATTACTTGTCCACTTGGCAAGGTCCCGTTGGGTCCCAAACCAGGGGCATGTCAGCTACACTTCGGCCAAAGACCTGGTAGTGGATACCGTACACCAGGGGCATGTCAGCTACCTTTGTGATGGTAACCTTCCCCGTCAACCAGGGGCATGCCAACTGCCCTGTTGGTTGACCCTACTTGGGACAGTATCTTCATCCAAAACATGTTGTCTCCTCCATAGCTCGAGCGCAGAAACAAGGACAACAATAGCCATGAGCCTCTGAGATCAGAGCAAAGTCAGAATATCAATACTCTCCTAATCGGCAGGCAAGAGCACAGTCGACAATCCAGTGTCAAAATCAAACTCCCAAAAAGTCAGCCAGTGACAAGACAGTGAACCCAGAGTGGTCAGCAACCATCTTGCAAGTCCATCTATTCGAGGAGGAAACAATGCCCTTGTGAAACCCTTATCTAGCCAAGCCCCTTGCATCAGCGCAAAATCTGAGTAATGATTTATCCAAATCAACCATCATCGTCCTACAGTACCAATAGCATCAAGTGAACAGACAGAGTAGTCACACAGCGAAGCAAGCGAGCTACAAACAAGAACAAATCTCTTGGCTAGCAAGCAAGTTGCACATAGCCTTCATCCCCTTTCTCGTGACTCCTTTAGGTCCGGAGGAGATCCGAGTCGCTGATTTTTGGTCCCCTAGGAATAGCCTTTATCCATTTTCTCGTGACTCCTTTAAGTCTGGAGAAGATTCGAGTCGCTGATTCCTGGTCCCCCAAGAACAACCTTTATCCTTTTTCTCATGACTCCTCTAGGTCCGGAGGAGATCTGAGTCGCTGATTCCTGGTACCCTAGGAACAACCTTTATCCTTTCTCTCATGACTCCTCTATGTCCGGAGGAGATCCTTGTCGCTGATTCTTGGTCCCCCAAGAACAGCCTTTATCCTTTCTCTCGTGACTCCTCTATGTCCGGAGGAGATCAGAGTCGCTGATTCCTGGTCCCCCAGGAACAGCTTTTATCCCTTTTTTTGTGACTCCTCTAGGTCCGAAGGAGATCCGAGTTGCTGATTCCTGGTACCCCAGGAACAGCTTTTATCCCATTTCTCGTGACTCCTCTAGGTCCGACAGAGATCCGAGTCGTTGATTCTTGGTCCCCTAGGAACAACCTTTATCCCTTTTCTCGTGACTCCTCTAAGTCCAGAGGAGATCTGAGTCGTTGATTTATGGTCCTCTAGGAACAATCTTTATCCTTTTCTCGTGACTCCTCTATGTCCAAGAGAGATCCGAGTCGTTGATTCCTGGCACCCCTGGAACAGTCTTTATCCCTTTTCTCGCAACTTCTCTAAGTCCGGAGGAGATCCGAGTTGCTGATTCCTGGCCCCCTACGAACAGCCTTTATCCTTTTTCTCACGACTCCTCTAAGTTCGGAGGAGACCCAAGTCGTTGTTTCCTTGTGTCCTAGGAGCAACCTCTATCCTTTTCTCGTGACTCCTCTAAGTCCGAAGGAGATCTACCTCACTTGCTCCTTGTATCCTAGGACCAACATTTATCCTTTCCTTAACACTCCTTTAAGTTCGGAGGAGGTCCGAGTCGCTGGCTCCTTTTATCCTAGGACGAGCATTCATCCTTTCTGTAACTCCTCTAAGTCCAGAGGAGGTCCGACTTCTTGGCTTCTTGTATCAAAGGACCAACCCCTTATCCCTAGGCTGATAGCCCCAACTATCTGGCGATGAGTCCGTCAACTCATCGCAGGGCTGATAACCATAACTATCCGGTGACGAGTCCATCAACCTATCACTAGGTAGGTAACCTTGTGTAGTGAGCATGTTAGCTTTATTTAGCTGTCTCCATCGCATAGTTTCAGGATGGCTATTGACATATGACTCAGCATTTGACAGCAATTATGACTTTTCTATCTGCATTGGATTGTATGAAATATTGTGTGCATGGAACAAAGTGACTTGTCATTCTAAATACTCTTTTAATAATGTTCTGTAGACTTGAATCAAGAAAGGCTGCAGCTCCCCCATCAATCATGGGCTTCCCTACGATGGTAGTACCAGTGAGTTGCTCAGAGGTCCTTTGGGCATGGATTGGAAAGTTAACAAATGATGATCGTGACAAACTACGAGCTTGGGGAATCTCCTCAAAATTCATAGGCATTGCAAATGTGGAGGTCTCCTGTTACTTCCTGTGTGCAGCCGCCTGATTCTGGAAGTCTGCAAACTACACTTTTCACTTCAGAAGGATTGAGTTGACCCCTACTTTAGAAGAAGTTTGCCACGTGTGCCGTCTGCCAAAGTTCCTTGGGCCCACTGTATTTATGCTATGAGATGGATACTTTGCTGTGCTGAGTGAATTAACTGGCCTGTCGACTGGCGATTGTGGTCGTCAATTGATCTATACCAACGGGCAGTCACCTATGCTACAACTGATTTACTTTGACAAGATAGCCGAGATGCGCACCTCCGTAGGCGATGAGCTGCGGCTAAGAGGTTTCGTCGTCTGCTTCTTAGGCGAGCTAGTGTTTAGTCATGGTCAGATAGTTGTGAACATTGAGGTTGCAGAAATTGCTTTGGCGGTGATAACCCATAAGATAGACCTGGCCCCTATTATCCTGGCAGAGACTTATCGAGCTCTCGACCGACACTACGATAGTGCCGACATTTCTATGATTGTGGAGCATTTGTGCAGGTGTGGTTGGCCGTTCATCTGAGTGTAGAGGTCTTACGCCCTCAACAGTCAGCCTTCGAGTCTTATTGCCAAAGTGGTCATGTTCGCACCCTCACATCAGTTTGCATGGAATATGAGCAACTAGAGAGGTTGACAGAAGACAAGGTGACTTGGCGCATCATTCCTTCGGCAACTCACAACTTTGAAGCTTTCTTCAATGATGCTAACAAGAAGCTTATCATCCTACCAGAGTTGACTAGTGGTGTCGAATATCATCCAATCTGAGTGATGCGACAGTTTGGTTACCGACAAGATTCCTTTGCTCAAGGACCGATGCCAGCTCGATTCCAGGAGTATCTCTTGAGCTCTTACACGGCAACAAAGGAACTTTCATGCCTACTTACCGGCTCCATTTGATCGAGCGACCTTCCAGTCATGGAAGGCAAGGGTTGTTCAGCTGACTACGAAGCCGAAGTGGACGAAACCTGGCCACACTGTGGAGCAGTTCCAAGTCCTATACTGTTTCCAAAAGCAAGAGGCCCTAAAAGGCCTAGGGATGACCTAGAATGTTGACACTTGTTTTATGCTACTTGTTCACTACAGACTGAAAATAAGTGTAATCACATCATTATGTTTGACTGCTATAATAAATTCATTGGGACACATTTGCCAGCTTGTTTGGATGACTATGATTGACAGGGAATTGCCATTACTGTAACATGTGCTCAATTGTTTCAAACTGCTGCCCTTTTTCTTGCCTATCGACTTGGCACTGGGGTCCACCCAGCTGACAGTCAGGAATATCGTTTTGTTGCCCTGACCTGGACAAACGAAGCCATCCTAGGTTTCTGTACTAGTTGGGGCGAAACTCAATCTATCCTGTTGGGACTTGTTCAAGTGGAGCAAGTGTCACTTCTATCCTTTCCTAGACCAGGTGAGGTCTAGGTGATCCCGTCCCAGGTTAACCCTTGATGGGACGAATCTTGGTGCCACTACTTTATCCATCATCGGGCTGATAGCCCTAACTATCCGGCAATGAGTCTGTCAACTCATCATCGGGCTGATAGCCCTAACTATCCGGCGATGAGTCTGTCAACTCATCATAGGGTTGATAACCCTAACTATCTGATTGGTAAGTCCATCAACTTATCGTGCTTTGTCCCTTAGTTTGCAAGTGTGGTAGTCTTACCTAATGCCCCTTTTCTCGGGCTGATACCCCAAACTATCTGGTTGACAATCGTCACACTGTTTGGAGCCGGCTGATACCCCAAACTATTCGGTTGACATCCGTCATCAGTCTATCCACGGTCGGCAAGTCCGGTATCTTGCCATGCATCCCCCCAAGTTGGAAGGCCCGTCATTTTCCAAGTTTATCCTCGACCAACAAGTCTGATAGGCTTGCCCGGGCATCCCTTGGCCTGAGTCGGGAAATCCCTCATGCTCCCCTCCGAGAGCCGAGCTACCCACTTATCATCAACATTGCCCTCATGCATCACCCGACATCAGGGTCATCCTTTGCATCAGCATCATGCATGGGCCACGAGTCATGACTTTTCGGTGCATCTGTCGAATAAGTGGCTCACGGCCCCACATCAAATACCACTCTCCTATAGACTCAGGTGGGGTGTCTTGTCAACCTTGAGCATTGGTCTTGATTCCCTCGATTAGCTCAGGGAGGGGAATCTGTAGACACCCCGATTTTGAAGTCACTTGATAGTAGGCTCCTTTGGAAGATGCTTTAGTTGCGACCACCAAAAACCCTAGCCCACACAAGCCCATTCAGGCCCACACTAGTCCACTCTGACCTAATTAAATTTAAAACCAAACAAACACACTAAAAACACTTAGAATCCAATTAATGAAACAAAAACCCTAATTCAAGTCAAAGACAAATTTAAAACACTTAAAATCCAATTAATGAAACAAAAACCCTAATTCCAGTCAAAATAAAAATAAAAACACCTAAAATCAAATTAATCAAACAAAAGCCCTAATTCAAGTCAAAATGAAATAAAATCCACTTAAATCCATTTAAATTCCAAGTAATTAAGTGAAAACCCAAATTAAAGTCAAAATCCATTAAAATTCCTAATTAATTAAAACCCTAATCCAAAACCCTAATAAAAACACAAAAACCCTAAATAAATACATAAACCCTAATTAAAACACAAGGATTTAGGGATTGACCTATGGTTTAAGGTTGGACCGGCGCTCTGCATGCGACTGTTCCGGCGGCGCCTGCTCTCCTGCCTGGCACGCCCGTCTCTCGGCGCTCTCTCTGCCGTGCTGCCTCTCCTCCTGGCCCCCCCTTTTCTGGGTGTGCCCCCTCTCCTCTCCTTCCTGCTTCCTGGGGCTGGGTCAGCTATCCAGAGCTTGATCTAGCTCCAGGTTTGGGGCGGTAGGATGTCCCTTCCTGGTGCGTCCGTTCGGCCGCTAGACGACCCTCTTGTTGACCCCCTGGCCTCTTCGTTGATCTTTAATAAGCCTAGGTCAGCTGCGGAGAAGCCTCGCGCTCTCTCCTTCGCGGCTGCCACCCGAGAAACCCACAGAGCCCCCTCCTTCCCAGGGGTCCCCGTCCGTCAACCGATTCTCCTAGATGGAGATGAAGTCATCCAGTTCTCCGCTGAGGAGGTCTCTCAGATGGCCTCCCCATTCGCCTGGACCCTGATCGGCAAGTTCTCTTCTGGCCGTCCTTCCCTGATGGAGGTGCTCACTGCTATGACGAAAGTCATGTCCTTCCAGGATGTCATCTTTCCGGTGGCTCTCGACCAGCGTCATCTTCTGATCCGCTTCTCCAACCGAGAGGATTTTGTTCAAGCTTACATTAAGGACGCTTGGTTCATCC